>CAMZMU010000099.1:10801277-10969157 GCA_947311845.1 Poa pratensis | reverse complement strand
AGCAGAAGCGAGTCAATGAATTAGTGTATGTAGCTACCAGCAGAATGAGGCTCTCCGCAAGCCATGATGCCAGGGGCGGGTGATTCACAGATGGTTTATTCAGCTAGGCCATTAGTCAGGTTGTCCAAGGGGCAAGCCTCGTCTCCACTCGTCGGAGGAGCCATCGAGCCCGGAGTGTCACCTCGGGTCAGAACAAGCTGCTGCAGATGTATGATCCGGTGTTAGCAGCAAAGCAGAAGGTGGGCCAGGGCAATGCTAGCCGAGCTAAGGAAACCCGCCAAGGTAATGCAAGCCGAGCTAAGGGTAACTCCGGTCAGGAAATCAGAATGGCGGGCAAGCAGCGTCGGCTGGCCGAGGTAAACCACCTCCGCCCCCGAGGCATCAGCAACAACCCCGGCCGCAGGAGCAATATCAGCGAGAGCCGAGTATGTTCAGCAACCTCAGAACGTCGGTCAAGGCGATGACCGATATGATGATGGAGACTCGGCCATGGCGCGAGCCGGATACCACAGAGTGGATGGGGCTGGGACCTCGGATAGGAGCTCGGATGTTAGCTGGCGATGTTCGTAACAAGCTGGATAGAATCTACTTATCCGAGCAGTTGGAGGAGGAAGGCCCTCCTGGTCCGGCGTGTTTCGGACCTCGGATCATGAAGGAGCCACCACCGCCAGTATCTCAGTTCCAGTTAGGTCGGAACACCAAGCCATACAACGGGAGCACCAAGCCGCAAGATTGGCTGACAGATTATGTATCCTCGGTGCACATAGCGGGGGGCAATCGCCGATGGGCGGTCCGGTATCTCCCGCACATGTTGGAAGGTCCAGCTCGGATCTGGCTGAATAATTTGCCGGAGTATAGTATCAACTCCTGGATAGACTTGGAGCTGGCGTTTAACAGCAACTTTGCTAGTACATACAAGAGGCCAAACCGACCTCAGCTCCTGGCAGCATGTAAGCAAGATGATCATGAAACTGACCGAGAATTCTTAACTCGGTGGAGCAATGTTCGGAATTCCTGTGAAGGAGTTGTAGAGGCACAGGCCATTTCCTGGTTTGCAGATGGTTGCCGACATGGCAGCATGCTGTGGCAGAGGCTCCAAAGAGATATGCCGAAATCCCTAGCAGAGACAATCCGGATTGCAGATTCTTATGCTCTGGTGATCCGATGCAGCCAGCAGCAGAGGCAGTGGCACGTAACAGAAGGAGGGAGCCAATAAACAACCGGCTCGGACCAAGGTGTAATGACCGCCAAGAGTTCGGACAAAAGGAGGGAGCCGGACTACCCATACACCTCGAACCAAGTTGCAGCGGTGAACCCGGATCAGCCCGGAGCTGGAGGTGTCCAGAGGCCGAAAATCAATGGTCCGGCATTTAGTCCGAACCCGGAGCCACCCTTGACTTATGAATGATGTTAGATGGTCCTTGCCGTTACCATACGACCGACCCGCGTAAGCCAGCCAACCATTCAACCCGGCAGTGCAGCTGGAACCACAGAATCAGAGAAGAAGGGGCGAAGGCCGGAGGAAACAGAGGAGGACCACCTCAGAGATTTCAGCCGAGGCCCACCCGAATCTGTCCGGAGCAAATGTTACCCCGATAACCACTGCACCTCCTCCGAGGCCTGCAGCAGCAAGGCCCGTGAATGTTGTGAATGTCCGAGGTAATAACAACAATATGGTGCCGGACCAAGTCAGCAGTATGAATACCCCGGAAATGACTATAGAGAGGCTCATGCGAGCTATGTGGTCTTTGTGACCGAGCCAACTGACAAGAAGAGTGTGCAGAGGCGTGCCATGGAGGTGAATGCAGTAATGCCGGTGGTGCCGACCTATATGAACTGGTCTGAGCAGGAGATCACTTGGAGCAGGAAAGATACTCCTCGGATCATGCCGAGCCCTGGAAAGTATGCCCTGGTGGTAGATCCGACGTTGTGTGGGCCTACAAACAATGTGAGGTTCACCCGAGTTCTGGTGGACAATGGCAGTGCCATCAACATCATGTACCGAGACACAATGGTGAAATTGGGCATATCGCCAAATCAGTTGATGCCGAGCAGTTGTACTTTTCATGGGATTGTGCCTGGCGTTTCCTGTGCACCCATGGGCAAGATATGGGTGGATGTAGCATTTGGAACCAAGGATAACTGCCGAGTTGAGAGTATCGAGTTCGAGGTGGTGGACTTGGAGAGTGCATACCATGCATTGCTTGGAAGGCCGGCTCTGGCCAAGTTCATGATTTCCACCCATGTTGCATACCTGAAGATGAAAATGCCGGGGCCTAATGGGATCATATCCATCTCGGGTGACTACAAGCGAGCCATTCAGTGTGCCTCGGCGGGGTCTAATCTGGCCGAATCTTTGGTGATCGCAGCTGAGAAGAAGAAGCTGCATCAAGTGGTGGCAATGGCGCAGTCACACAGCTCGGCATGTCCGGACTGATGAGCCCGGACTCAACTGCAGCATTCGAGGTGCCCAAGGAGACCAAGAAGATCCCCATTGACCCGGAGCACCCGGAGCGCATGGCCCTCATTGGGACCGGGCTGGGCGAGAAATAGGAAAGCGAGCTCTGTCACTTCCTCCGTGAGAATCGGGATATCTTTGCATGGTCGGCTAAGGACCTGCCTGGTGTTCCGAGGGAGTTGGCAGAGCACTCTTTATTTGTCAGGCCGGAGGTGAAACCGGTGAGGCAACCGACCCGTCGTCTCTCAGACGACCGAAGACAAGTGGTGCTGGACGAGCTGGCTAAGTTGCTTGCAGCCGGGTTCATTATGGAGGTGCTGCATCCGGACTGGATATCCAATCCGGTCTTGGTGGAAAAGAAGAAAGACGAGCCAGCCGTGGTCAAGGTGTGGCGCATGTGCATTGACTTCACTAACCTCAACAAGGCGTGCCCGAAAGATCCGTTTCCATTACCTCGGATTGATCAAGTGATTGATTCCACTGCTGGTTGTGAACTGTTGTCTTTTATCGATGCGTACTCTGGTTTTCACCAGATACCACTGAACCCGAAGGATCAAATAAAGACTGCTTTTATTACCCCGTATGGGGCGTATTGCTATCGTGTCATGTGTTTTGGTCTGAGGAATGCCGGGGCAACTTATCAGAGGTGTATGCAGAAATGCCTGCACTCTCAAATGGGCAAAAATGTGCAAGTGTATGTCGATGATATCGTCATCAAAACTAAGGAGAAACGTACTCTCCTCGAGGATCTCGAGGAGACATTTGTGAATTTGAGAAAATATCGGTTGAAACTTAACCCGGACAAGTGCACCTTTGGTGTCCCGGCTGGAAAGTTGCTTGGATTCCTGGTGTCTAGCCGAGGTATCGAGGTTAACCCGGCCAAGATCCGAGCTATTGAGAACATGAAATTACCGAAGTGTTTGAAAGATGTGCAGAAATTCACAGGGTGCTAGCCTCGTTGAGCCGATTTGTAGGTCGGCTGGGAGAAAAAGCCTTACCTTTGTACCAGCTCATGAAGAAAAGTACCGGGTTTACATGGACCCCGCAGGCCGACGTGGCGTTCAATGAGCTGAAAAAGATGTTGTCCACCGCTCCGGTGTTGGCGTCACCATTGCACAATGAGCCGATGTTACTTTACATTGCGGCCACAAACCGAGTTGTAAGTGTGGCAGTGGTGGTGGAGCGCGAAGAAGGTGGCAGGTCGGTGCAGAGACCGGTGTATTACTTGAGCGAGGTGATCTCTACCTCGAAGCAGAATTACCCTCACTACCAGAAGATGACGTATGGTGTCTACCTGGCGGTCAAGAAGTTGAAGCATTATTTCCAGGAGCATCCCATGACGGTGGTGTGCGAAGCTCCAATCTCGGAGATCATCGGGTGCAAAGATGCAACTGGCCGAGTTGCCAAATGGGCGATTGAGGTGTCTCCATATGCACCACATTATGAGAGAAGAGATGCAATTAAATCCCAGGCGCTGCCGGACTTCTTTTGTGATTGGGCCGAGATGCAGTATGAGCCACCCAGGCCGGACTATAATTATTGGAAGATGCATTTTGATGGGTCCAAGACAAAGATCGGGCTGGGGGCCGGAATAGTCCTCACCTCGCCGAAGCGAGATCAGCTGAAATATGTGCTGCAGATTCATTTCTCGGCATCAAACAATGTGGCGGAGTATGAGGCCTTAATCCATGGACTCAATGTGGCGAAGGAGATCGGTATCCGGCGTATGGAATGCTTCGGCGATTCCGACCTGGTGGTGCAGCAATCTTCTGGAACTTGGGATGCTCTGGATGCCAACATGGCGTTATATCGGTTCCATGTGCAAAAGATATCCGGGTTCTTTGAAGGGTGTGAATACAAGCATATACCTCGGACAGAAAATAATGCTGCCGACGTGTTGTCAAAGCTCGGTTCATCTAAAGAGGCAGTACCACCTGGAGTAGCCCTGAATCACTTGAGAACTCCTTCAATCAAACCTTCTCCTGAATCCGAATCTATTTTCATCCCGGCTGAGCAAGAGTCCGGACCTGTTCCAATGGAGGTAGACGTCGGATGCGTCTGGTCGGACCCGGGGACTGCGTGGCAGAACTCGGGGACTGCGCACCGAATCTCGGGGACTGCTCGTCAAGACTCGGGGACTGGTCGCAGGATGGTGGAGGAAATAATGGAGGAGATTATGGTGGCCGAACCAATGGAGGTGGACGAGAAACTTTTTCCTTTGCACCCAGTGCCGGAGTGGGCGGAGCAGATCATGAAGTTCATAACAGAGGGAAGCTTGCCAAGTGACACAACCGAGGCTAGGAGAATCCAAAGGAGGGCAAAGGCGTACACCATCATCAACAAGGAGCTCTATAAAAGAAGCGTAACCGAGGTGTTGCAACGGTGTGTCGAGCCAGCTGAAGGCAAGGAGATGCTTTTGGAGATCCACCAAGGAGAGTGTGGTCATCATTGCAGCACAAGAGCTCTGGTGGCCAAGGTGTTCAGCATGGGTTCTATTGGCCCACTGCTCTTGCTGATGCAGAGGACATAGTCCGGAGATGTGAAGGATGCCAAAGGTTTGCCAAGCAACGCATATGCCAGCCTCGGCGCTCAAAACAATTCCTATCACTTGGCCGTTTGCGGTATGGTGTTTGGATATGGTGGGAGAGTTCAAACCAGCCCGAGGTAACATGACGCACATACTGGTGATGGTGGACAAGTTCACCAATGGATCGAGGTGAAACCAATCCGGAAGTTGGATGGTCATTCAGCAGTGACTTTTTGAAGGAGATCATTCTGCGATATGGGTACCCCCATAGCATTATCTCGGACAACGGCACGAACTTTGCTGTTGGAGAATTTGCTCGGTTTTGCATGACAAGGGAATCCGGCTGGACATAGCCTCGGTGGCACATCCGGAGTCTAATGGACAAGTGGAAAGATCAAATGCTCTAGTGTTGGCCGGCATCAAGGCTCGGCTCATTGAACCACTGCTGAAAACGCCGGGGTGTTGGATAGATGAGATACCAGCAGTACTGTGGGGTCTAAGGACCACACCAAATCGATCAACTGGCTATACGCCATTTTTTATGGTCTATGGGGCAGAAGCTATGCTACCCACTGACATCGAATATGATGCGCCCAGAGTGGCAATGTACACTGAAGCCGAGGCAAAAGAGGCTCGGGAGGATGCAGTAGATCTGCTTGAGGAAGCTAGAGAATTGGCCTCATCTCGGTCAGCAATATACCAACAAGGTCTCCGACGTTATCATAGCCGGAATGTCAACCCTCGTGTGTTTCACGAGGGAGATTTGGTGCTGAGGCTGGTGCAGCGCAAGAAAGGTCGGCACAAGTTGTCACCTCCATGGGAGGGACCGTTCATTGTGAGCCGAGCTCTGCTCAATGATTCGTACTATCTTATAGATGCGCAGGAACCAAGGAAAGATGGGCTGGACAACCCCGGATCAGAGGTCAAGCGACCATGGAATGTAGCTCTACTCCGACCTTTCTACTCATGAAGGGCGCAATGTATGTACCTCGGTTAATCCTTAATGAAATGTCGGCACTCCGAGGTTGAAGCTCGGGGACTGCCTCGCTCATGTGCTTGTGTTTTATTTCTGTTTGTCAATTTCGTTCATATGCCGAACTATTTTGAACCTCGTCTCAAACTTCAAGTAATGTATGCTGTGTAACTAATCTTGTGACTCGACTGACGAACGCCGAAATGGTAGTCAAGAGCAAAGATGAAAAAACGTGGGAAACATGAAAATGGACTCGGGGACTCGGTCCAAAAATATAGTTCGGCATGTGTCGTTTACTAACCCCTGTCTTTACCTTTCATTTATGTCGGATGATTTTGAAACACACCTCGGCATTTGCTAAGTACTGTATGCTATAAACAACAATCTTGTGACTCGACTGTCGAACGCCAAAATGGTAGACAAGAGCAAAGAATGCCAAGTATAGTAAACACGAAAGTGAACTCGGGGACTCGTTCCAAAAGGGTTCGGCATAAATTTTAGAAAAGCATGGTTCGGATAGCAAGATAATAGTAGGTAGCAAGGCAAACTACTTAAGGTCTATTACATCTGCACCCGGCATACCGGGATTTAATGTTTTTCTTGAGACAAGTTCAGGCCTCGGAACCAGAGACCTCGGTCGCCGAAGTTGTGGTAGTGGGAATCTCGCTGGAAGAAGCCTCGGAGCCGAAGTCGGGAGGAGGAACCTCGGGCGCAGGAACAACCTTGGTCGCGGAAGCAACCTCGGTTGTTGGAGTGGATGCCGGGGTGTCCGTCACGTCGGGGGAGATCACCTCGGTGGCTACGGCTTTGCCGGACTTGCCCTTGGGGTTCGGAGGTTCGTCGAAGTTGAAGTCATCATCAGAATCTTCAGCCACCTCGGTTGTTTGCCGGCCTTGCCCTTGGAGCTCTGAGGCTCGTCGAAGTCAAA
Source organism: Poa pratensis (assembly GCA_947311845.1). NCBI lineage: Eukaryota > Viridiplantae > Streptophyta > Magnoliopsida > Poales > Poaceae > Poa > Poa pratensis. Next base: position 10,962,271 of record CAMZMU010000099.1, on the reverse strand, counting down.
TTCCTCGCCGTCAGAGCCTTCTTCACCAGTTCCTTCAGCAGCTTCTTCACCGGACTCTTCTTCCTCGTCCGAGCTCTCTTCATCCTCAGAATAGAGGCGCCCGTCATCGAAGGTCCGGGTGTTTGCATAACTAGCAAAGAGGTCGGCTGCTGCTTGGCGTTTCTCAATGCCATCAGGAGTGGTGTTCCAAGGAGAGCCCTTGCGCAGGGAGGTAACCGTGTGGATCTCAACAGATTCATACCAAGACAGCACGAACACCAGGGCCTTGTCCGCGCCAGCCCGAGCTGATGAGCATCTCCACTCCCGAAGTCTAGCCTCGGCTCCTTTTAGCTTCGTGGCGAGCTCGTCGATGCAAGTGGGAGTCTTAACCTTGGGCCAGAGGGCACGATGGACCTGGATGGCAGCATCTACCAGTTTAGTTCCAATGGCCCTGAGCGGCCTGATCCGAGCATTAAGGGCGACGAGGTGGTCCTGGATATCCCAGCTTTCGCCGAGGGTTTCTGTCTCAGCCCTCTTTGCCCGAGCTGCTTGAACTTCTCGGACAGCTTTGTCCTTGGAGTGCTCAAAATGCTCTGAAGAAGACAAAAAGGCTGTCGCTGAATAAGACATACGGTGGCACGGGGTGTAGGTCGGCGGAAAATAAGGAAAAGGGAAAGGAAACTTACTATCCATTTGGTGATTAATCCGAGTGAGCTCGGACAACCAACTTTTCGATGAGCCGGAGAGCGATCAGTTCGGTTTCGGCCGAGGTGGCGCGGTTCTCCAGGGTCTTGGCAATTTCTTTCTGCTGTTCGGCGGCCTGGTCTTTGACCTTCATAGCGTCCTCCACAGCAGCTTTGGCTTCATTAGCCCGGTTCAGCTCTTGTTGCAGCCGAGCTATTTCATCTTCGGCTGTCTTCAACTTGGAGGCATAATCTTTGTCGCTCTGCTCCTTTGCTGATAGAAGAGTCCGGTGAGACTTCTTCAGTGTGTTGTGATCCAGCAGGAGGTTCTTGAAGATTTTGGTCCGAGCATTGTTGCACTCCTGAAAAAATAGAGAGATCAGTTCGGCGGAAAGAGATTTGACACGAATATTGAAGATTTACATTTCGAAGAAATCCGAGGTCTTTTTAGCACCCGAGGCCCAATTGAGTCCCGGGGACTCGGCATTGGCCTCGGGGACTCAGCATTGGGAAATGACAAGTTTTTGAGATTCAAGCCGAGCAATTTTAACTCGGTGGAGTGTCAATTGCTCAACCCGAATCTCGGGGACTGGGAATAGTGTATGTTTGTCATTTGGTTTCAAAGGAAGAAAGAGAGTTGCGTAAAGAAACTTACCGATGCCTTCTTGCTGCAATCAAGGACCGCAGTCTGCATGTTGTAAATGGACTGGAGCACGGCGCTAGGTCCAGCTGGATGCTCAGAGGTCGGATTAGAGGAGACCTCGGCAGTGTCAGCCGAGTTCCAGTCCATGTCGTAATGCTTCTCCGAGCCTAAGCTGTTCCCGCTCTTGGTCCGGAGTTGCCCGACCTCCCAGCTGCTGATGTTCGGCTGGATGGTAGCAGCAAAAAGAGCTCGGGAGGTGGCGACCTGAGAGCTCGAAGGCGCGGTCTTGGTCAAGGTGGACTTCGGCGCAGGGACATGCGGCACCAGTTGGGTGCTCGCAGCCTTGGGTCCCGGTGGCGGTGGCGGCATCGGAGTTTGCTGTGGCTGTTTGGGGGGCTCAACATTTGAGCTGAATCTTTCTGCTGCTGCTGAAGCTTTTGCTTCTGCAGTCGTTGTTGTTGTTGCTTCTTCTGCTGCTGTTGCTGCTGGTTGCGCGCAGCTTGAGACTTGGGGGAGAGCCGAGGCTCCAGCACGGTCTTAGCCGGAGTCTTGGCGCGATCTGTCTCCGCATCCTTCTGAGGACGCGGAGGAGTCTGATCTCGGCGGGAGCAGAGTGTCCCAGGCCGGAGTCAGAGCTCGGCGGTGGAAGTTCGGCGGAGGCGACACGCACCGGGGAGGAGATGGTCCTCTCCGGGCTGTGGATGTCAACGGACGTTCTGGAGGAGAGGCTCTGGCGGGGCTGCCGAGGTTAACCTCGGCCTCGGTTGTCTGAGATTCAACCACTGGAGGCAGTGGTGAATGTATCGAGCTGTGGCTCTGTTTGATCTGCCGAGCCGGGCTAGACGAAAAAGAAAGATTAAGTTAGATAAAAAACTTAACCTCGGAACAGCGTGAGAAGTAAAAAGGAGCAAGGTGACTTACGCATCTTCCTCCACGGGGCCTCGTTTCTTGTGCCTCGCCGAGGTCTTCTTGGCACGCTTGGCTTTGGGCGCTGCAGTCTCCGAGGTCTTAGAAGCCTCGGCATCCGAGGTACCGGGTCCTGAGCGCTTCCGGGAGGCTGCAGACGCTGGATGAAAGTTCTTATATGTCGGAGGAGCATAGGAAATTGGAATAACATTGACAGGTTCCAGAATTTGGCAATCGTCATCGTCATCATCGGGCCAATCCTGGATGGACGATCGAACTGGTGGGCGGTGCGATGGGCAACCGCGAGTCTTACCCGAGGTGGCCTTGGGAATAGGGAGGTGATCCTCATGTCCGGATCTTCAGCCTCGGCGGCGACCGGAATAGGCAGGTCGGGAGTCCACTCCTTAGAAGAAATGGGGCCATCCTCGATTTCCTGTCGAGTGAACTTCTGCAGAGGTGGCGAAGTAAAACCGAGTTAGCACAAGAATCAATACAATGTCGGGGTGAAAATGAAACCGAGGAATATTATACGCCGGGTAAGGTACACTTACTTGGGCTGGAAGGTGATCTCGGTCATAGGGCTTGACACCCCATTTCCACTTATCGGGCATGGTGGTCTTGGCGATGGCCCGGATGCGCCTCTTCACTTCGGAGTCACTGAGTTCAAGTGCTGTTCCGAGTGGGATCGTAGCGGCCACTCATGTGGCAGATCTTATGGGCCCGCGCTTGTAAGGGTTAACTCGGCGGGTGATCATGGTGCGCAAAATGTCATCTGCTCCCCAACTTTTCTCCTGGAGTGACATCATGGTTGATGGATCAATAAACCTCGGGAGCGTCGGGTGCAGGCTCGTAATCCCAGTTGAGTTGGGCAGTAGGGGCTCCGATGGTGAACTCCGGCAAGTTGATGAGGTCTTCGGTGCCCGGGTTCTTCACATAGAAGAAGGAGCGTTGCCATTTTCGGCAGGAGTCCAGGCCCTGAATCCGAGGAAACTCAGAGATCGCCGAGGTGAAATCGAGGCCGCCCCGCAAGCGGTCATCTCCTTGTCCACGACCTTCTTGTTCGGGACACTTTGTTTCTTGAGCTGGAAGTACTTGGCCCATGACTCGATGCTAGGCCATAATCCGAGGTAACCCTCGGAAAAAGTTGCGTAGGCCGAGAGTTGGAGGATGGCATTGGCGGGCAAGTGGTGTGGTTGTAGCCCAAAGGTGTCCAAGAAGTCCCGGAAGAATTTCCCGGCCGGGAGCCCGAAACCACGTTCGAAGTGATCCAGGAAGACGACCCGCTCCCCGGATTCCACCTCGGGTTCGATATCTTCTTTCTTCGGAACCCGGCAGATGAGATTGGCCGGGATCCGCCGTGAATCTCGGAGCCACTTGATGTCGACCTCCGTGACATCAGATCCCTCCCAGCTACCTCGTTCTCCAGGTGCTCCTTCCTCGGCGTGATCCGAGGCAGAAGACATGTGGACGCTTTCCTGCAGAAGAGGGAGGTTTAGCTGGGGTAAATACCTCGGATCATTCAAGACAGCCGGGCTAAAGGATTTAGGCGGGAAACACGTTTCTACCACTGCGAGATACTAGCAAAGATCTACCGATGAGCTAAAAAGGAAAATAAACTCGAGTTCATCAAGGGGCAAACCTAAAAGGATAGTGCTACGGGCGCGTCTGAAACAAGTCTAGATGAGATCTAAAAGTGCTAAAAGAATGCGAGAGTGGATCATCGGGTTCATCAAGGTCATCGAGTTCATCGTTACGGATGAACACGTTCATGGCAATGGAGGAGAAACGAAGAACTCACCGGTGAAGAACTCGAAGATCGAGGCTTGATGGCGGGTCGATGATGGCGCGAAGGATCGGCGGCGACTCGACGGCGCAGGGCGCAGCGCGCGTACTCCGGTACGGCGAGGCGCTCGACGGCGGTGCGAAACGCTGCTGCAGAATGGCGGAGTGGCGGCGCAAGGTGCGGTGCACGTCACCAGCGAGGGCTCGACGGCGGCGCTGGAAGCGGAGAGCACGGAGGAGCGGGTGAATGGGGAAGAGGATGAAGTCCTGCCCTGGGCCCCTATTTATAACCGCGTGCGGTAACTGCGCACTACCGCGCGGTTACCGGGAAGACGCGGGATCGTGTGCGGGCGAGCGTGCAGTTGCGGCGGTTGTGGCCACACGATCGACCACATCGTGGGCCACAGGATGGCAACCGCCAGCGCCGGATCTTCTGTGCGGGTCAGCGCGAAAACCGAGAGGTCGTGGGCGGTCAAGTTGGTCAAGCACTTGAGTGCGCAGGTGCACTGTTTGGTGGGTCCGGCTGACGAAGGCGGCGTGTGGTCTGGACCTGTCTTTCAAAGGTCCGGATTTCGGGGTCCGGGCAGAGATTCTTCGCCACGTGCCTCGGAAGATCTGGAGGCAAGATTGTGCTGAGTCAAACATCTCGGAAAGTTCAGATTGCAGATCGACCTCGGATTAAATTATGGTCTGTGGGAAGTAACTCGGCGGAGCTATATTTGAGGCCGGATTTAGAGGTGGTGCCTTGTTTATTTTTTAACCTGCTACGGCCCTCCATCCGAGGTCGTAGGACCGCACCAGCTTCGGGGACTAATGTCGGGGGGCTACCCCCGGGTAGGGTCAAGGCTTGGCATAAGTTGAGTTTAAAGGTGTGCCGAGGTACGGAAAGGGCCGACCTGCTTGGGTCTGGGAGTGTCCGAGCTTCATCTTGACCTGGAGAATATAAAGGCCGATCTACCTTGGCCCAGAGGGGTCCGAGGTATCCCGTTGGCATGGGCCGAGGTTCATAATCCGAGCTATGATCAGCCGACCTAACTACCTCGGTGCTATGGTTTGTATGGTGAGTGCAGGAGAAGCTATTTGAAGGAAGTAATGTCTGACCTGGTCGGATCTTAAGTGCAAGACCCGAGGTAAGGAGCGGAAACAAGACCCGAGCTAACCAAGGCAAGAGGCCGTAGGTCGGGCAGGAGTCAATACTCCTGTCACTTCCCGCCTGACACGGGAGCGTCTGTCACGGAGCCTGGCAGAGGCGTGCCCCGGGTTCGGCGGGGCTGCACGTCTCTGACCGCTGACCACGCGAGATCCAGGGAAAAGGCTACGAGGTAGCACGGCGTGGCTACGTCCTGTCTCTGTCAGAGGAGACATGCTAGCTCTGCCGTTATGCAGCAGGGGATGGGCAGGCCATGTCTTGTCCCTGACAGGAGTACGATGATGACCAAAGCAGAGGCATGGCAACAGTGTTCAGCAAGGGGCACCACGGTAACTCGGCTGGCCTATATAGTGGGCTTCCACCCCTCCTGCTTGAGGGATCGATCGACAAAAGGGAGGGATCGATACAGAAAGGAACCTCGGAGTCAAGCACAGGAAGCTCGGAGTTCCTTCTTCCCCCCTTGTAGCTTCATCTTCTACCTCAAGTTCTCACCATTGTATCATCATACAGCTCGAGGAGCAGCTTGTACGTGTCACCGTGAGATATACACCAAGTAGGATAGTGTTGCAGTAGGGGTGTTACCTCCCCAAAAGGGCCCCGAAGCAGGGTACATCGTGGTGTGCTTTGTGTTCTTGGTTTCTTGGTTTCACGTTCGTGTTCTTGCGGTTTCTTGCGTGTTCTTACTTGTGCACTTCTTGAGTGCATAAACCCTCCCCGGATTCCCCCAACGACCATTCGACCCCATCTTAGCCATACCCATGGCATCTGCTGTGATCCCACCACGACAGCCGTCCATCCCCTCCATTGCCGAGTTCATGGAGGTGTGGGAGCTGGTCTCGGGAAGAGAGTTAGGGGAGGAAGCGGATAGATTCACGTGGAGGCTCACAACGGATGGGCAGTACTCCTCCAAATCAGCTTACGGAGCGTTCTTCATGGGGAGAGAGGAGGCACCGGGCGCCGCGGAATTGTGGTCGTCAAAGACGCCGCTCCTCCACAAGCTCCATGGGTGGTTCACGCTGCGTGGACGACTGTGGACGGCAGACCGGCTGGCGCGCCGCGGTATGGAGCACCCCAACGCCTGCCCGCTATGCTGCTAGGAGCCTGAGATGGCGGAACACTTGACGATGCGCTGCTCTTTCTCGCGGGAGGTATGGTACACAATGCTGTTGACAGTGCGTTTGCACCGTTTCACGCCGACGGATCAGTCAGTCTTTGCAGAATGGAGGGGAACAATTGATGGACGACTGTGGACGGCAGACCGGCTGGCGCGCCGCGGTATGGAGCACCCCAACGCCTGCCCGCTATGCTGCCAGGAGCCTGAGACAGCGGAACACTTGACGATGCGCTGCTCTTTCTCGCGGGAGGTATGGTACACAATGCTGTTGACAGTGCGTTTGCACCGTTTCACGCCGACGGATCAGTCAGTCTTTGCAGAATGGAGGGGAACAATTGATGCAGCTGTTCCACGAGATCGACGATAGGATGTAAACGCGTTGATCACCTTGGTGGCTAGATGCATTTGGCTAGAGAGAAACAGCCGAGTGTTTGACAAGATCGCGTCCCTGCCTTGGACGGTTTGCAGGAGAATCAGAGAGGAATGGGCTCTGTGGAGGAAGGCCAAGCTGTGTGGAGTGGATTTACCGAGTAGCGAGTAGTCGTCTTGTGTTGTACTAGTGGGTGTTAGCTCACTCTTGTAATTAAAACTTTCTCTCCTGTCTTAATAAAGAAGACACGCAATGCTCTTGCGTGTTCTGGAAAAAACATCTGGCAAAAAACTACTCCATTGTGCATGAAAAATTCACATACACTTAAACATGGACACAAACATTGCCAAGTATTATTACTTTATTTACAAAGCTGGGCGAAATACCTATTTCGAGAACATTGTTACGTACCACCACGATTTTTTCCGTAAAATTGCAACAACATAAAACTTGTTCTTTTCTCCCTAATGCATCCTCTAAGAAAATTGTATATTTTCACTTTTCCTTTTAAATTTGACTTTGCTTTGTTTTTTCATCTTTTTCCCTCTCCTTTGCTGGCTCGTTTTTTGGTGCATGGTCACCGCCTCTGCCTTTGCCCTGCTTTCCCGCCTGGTGGGTTAACCAACCTGCCGAGCCTGCGCAAGCGAGGCGCCATGAACAAGTAAGTAAAGAATCCACCCGCGCTGCTGCGTGCTCTGCTCGCCTCGCTGCCGTGACAGGAGTAGCACGCAGCGGCGTGCCTGCGATCGACTACCACCGCCAGTCTATCCACGCAGACGCAGCCGTGGGTAAAGAAAGAAGGCCCAGGACCGGCGCGAGGCGCGGCTGATCGAGTGGAGCTAGATTGACGGCGTCATGTGCGCTCCGCTGCCCCCGTGGGCCTCGTAAGCCGCGCGCGGATGAATCCTTGCTCTGAGATGCGTACAGTGAAGGAGAGGGGCAAGATGGGGACGCCGGACTGCTCGTCCTCCGGCCCGATCGCGCTGACAGCTCGCCGCGTTTCGTGGCTTTCCACTCGGGGTTAGTAGTAAGTATTAAATATGGAGGAGCTGTGCGTGGCCAAGACGGTGAAGTGAAAAGCCTGCCTTGCCTGATGAAGAGACGTCGTCGATCTCAGTAAGGGCATGGCCAACGCGTAGCCTCAGAGGTACTGCCCCGCAGATCCAGCTCGGTTCGGATGGTCCAAACCAGACTCGGGTGATGCTCTGAAGCTGTCAGAGGCTCTTCTGCAGGAGGCTGCCTCTTAGGCAGAAAACGGAGGAAAGAGGAATAAAGATGAGAGGAAAAGATCATTGATCATGGGACCCACAGCCTGGAATGCATCAGCTTTTGACGATGGGCAGAAAACGTGAGCAGGTAGCTCTCCTTCCCATACCTAGCTGGTTGCTTCGGGGGCAGTAGATACCGCTGCCCCCATTGCTCGTGCCCTAAAAAGCTTCATGGCCGAGTAAGCAAGCAAGCAATGCTCATGTCACGTGGGCAATAATTCCGGCTAGTAGCGGAGGCTGGCGACGTATGTACGTCGCGCGATCACGATGGCGACGTCGTGCGTGCCGGCACGGCAAATGGTGGAACGGACGATCGGGTGGACGCCGCCGTTGCACCTGACGTAACGTCCCTCTTCGTCGGTAGCGTGCGCCGGCCGAGATGTGAGGCGCCCGCGGAATGGCCGAATGATGATCGAGCAGAACCTCCAGCATCGAAATGGTTTCATGGTCCTCCACGTCGGCCCAACTGCGGGAGTGTTTATTAAAAAAAGGGAGTCTTTTTTTTTGAGATTTAATGCTGCATTATATTAAACAGCACAGTCAGATGCCAGGGAGTCTACAAGCCACTCCGGTGGAGAGTTCACCCAAGCAGGGACGGAGCCAGGATTTTGAATTAGGGGGGGCGGGCGACCTAAAAGCTTTAGGCCTTCTAAAAGCTTAGTAAATAAAAGTCAAAAAAAAAAGCTTAGTAAATTACGAGGTTCGAAATAAAGGGCTTAAACAAGCTTCCACCAGTGGTTTTATTCTGAAATAAGCCAAACTCTATCATAATGAAAATTACCACGGCCCCTTTGAGCTTTGTTATGATATTGTGATCATATCAAAGAGAAAAAGCGCGAATGGTTGACATGAGAACTATATAAGTTTTTGAGTTAATTAACCGCACATAAGTAAGGAAAAAAAATAAGGAATTTTTTTGATAGCTTATTTTGTGTGGGGATGTATTGCATTGTCTAGTTGCCGCTAGTCTCATAGCCGAAAAATGCCCAAATCAACGTCCTCATTCCTTCTCTTCCTCTTCAACACCAGAAAAGTACACTTAATAAATACTATGTAATCTGTATAACACACCAGTAAAAACTACTCTCTTCTAACTATGCAAGGTTAAGGTATATCATCAAATATTAAAATTATGGATCAGCTGACCAGGAGATCATAAGATCAGGATAGTAGACTAACTGGTATCAGCTTATTGTAGCTCATGATTGCCGCCCCGTTGGCGTTCTCCAACCAGGCAAATCGAATTAGAAACGAGAGGTGATCTAGAAAGATGAGAACCAGGATAAACTAATGGCTGACAATTAAAATTAGAAACTTGCCGTTCATGCTTGCCGCGGGCGAGCGAGCCGTGCAGTGCAGCTGTGGATCGCCATGTTTTGGTCTCCGTTTGGACGCTCCAGAGCGAAACTGCCCTAAATCATGGCGGTACGCAGCGGACGCAGCCAGGAAAAGAAACGATCTCGCCTAGAGATAAAAGTATAGTATATTAATTACTTGTCCCTTTATCTTCGCAAGGTGGGCTGTAGATTTCGGCCTGCTGTAAATGGGCTTGGGACTTCTATTTTTTCACAGAATGAGATGTTTAGGGGGGGCGAAATTACTCATCAACGCATTGTTACACGGGGCTCAATCGCTGGTATCAGCTGGCGAACAGATCGTTAGGGGGGGGGGGGGGGGGGGGGGCGTCGCCCCTGCTCGTCCCCCCTTGAATCCGTCCCTGGGTCCATGTACCGATCTATCCTTGTCCCATCTTCTCAGCTTCGCTACCGCACCCAGGCAGTCAGACTCCAAGCAGACCTTGCGTATCTGCAGCTGCTTCGCAAGAACCAGCGCTCTTCCGCATGCTAGGAGCTCTGCACGTTCAGCATCAGTCACGGAGTTCAAAAAACAGCAATCCCCTGCCACAAATTGCCATGGTGATTCCTAAGAACCACACCACACCCTCCATGCCCCTTAGCCAACACAAAGGCTCCATCTGCATTCGCTTTGTGCCATCCTTCATCGGGCGGGAGCCAGTGCTCCACTTCCCGCTGCATAGCACTTGTCTCTCCTGCTTTGAGTCCAACCCATTCATCAACCAAATACAGTGCCCTTCTCGCAACAGCCCTAGGGTCTTCAATAGCCTCATCATCACGGGCATCATTTCTTGCGAGCCAGAGTTGGTAAATCAACATGATACACATGCCCAGCTCTCTATCTCCTAACCGTCCCAGCCAATCTAGAACCCACCCTTGCAGATCACGGGGTCGACTGACCGCCGAGTCAGGGACGCACAACTCCAAGCCAGTGAGAGATCTCAACGTGGCCCAAGCCGAAACTGAGTGTGGGCATCTCCAGAAGCGATGAAGCAGGGATTCTTCTCTATAACATGCCACACATTTGACCCTCTCCTTAACTTTCCTTCGCTTCAGCTCCTCCCCAACAGCTAGACCATTCTTGATGAGCCTCCAAACGTGTATCTTATCCTTCCCAGGGACATCCGCTGCCCATAAAGCCAGCCATGTCTTGTGTTGATCCACAGATCGAGAGGAGCCCGGCGGTGCTGCTGCATTTTGTTTAAGCTGCATCTGCAAGTGGTAGGCTGATCTAACACTAAAGATCCCATTCTTGGTGTAATTCCAAGCAATATAATCGTCGGTTCCGGCTCTACTGACGGGTATCTTCAGTATATCATCAACATCCCCTTCAAAAAACAGCTCATGCAATTTGCTCTCCTTCCACCCCCGACCATCAATGTCAAGCAACTCGGACACCTTATTTACCACCACATCAGGCTTATGTCCCAGTGGACGTTTGAGGCCCTCTCTTGGTATCCAGTTGTCATCCCACACATTTACCTTCTCACCGTTACCAATCCTCCATATGAGCCCCTCCTTGAGCAATTCTCTGCCATGCATGATGCTTCTCCACGTAAAGGATGCACCCTTAGGACACGAGCGCACAAGGATTCCGGCGAGGTAGCAAGCCTCCAGGCCTGTTTTGCCAGAAGGGCTTGGTTAAACACTTGATAATTTCTGAACCCCATTCCTCCTCTATTCTTCGGCTTGCACATCTTATCCCAACTTATCCAGTGCACCTTCCTTTTGCCATCAGCTGCGCCCCACCAGAACCGTGAGGAGATCGACGTGAGTGTGGTACATGTCTTATTGGAGAGCTTAAAACACCCCATCGAAAACGTGGGGACTGCCTGTAGAACCGATTTGATCAAGGTTTCCTTTCCCTCCATGGACAAACAATGTCATTTCCATCCATGTACCTTAGTTACAGAGCGGTCCGGGATATACCTGAACGCCCCTTCCTTCGATCGACCCACCACCGTTGGTAAGCCGAGGTATTTTTCTGACAAGGCCTCACATGCAATATCAATCGTCTGCTTCAACTCAGCCCGAGTATTAGCAGCACACCCCTTGCCGAAAAAGATGGAAGACTTCTGCAGGTTTACTCGTTGGCCAGAGCAATCTTCGTACGCCCGCAACACACCTTTCAAAGCCAGCAAACTCTCCTTGCTAGCCTCCAAGAAAACGACACTATCATCAGCAAACAAGAGGTGGGTGATGGTTGGTCCCCCTCCACCGAAGTTGACCCCAGCCAGCTGCCTCTCTTGTTGAGCCTGCCGGAGAAGAGCTGAGAAACCCTCAACGCAGAACAAGAACAGGTATGGGGAAAGAGGATCTCCTTGCCTAAGGCCACGCGAAGGAAGGAAAACCTAAGATACACCCCCATTTAGCTTGACAGAAAACCTGGCTGTTCGGATACATCTCATCACCTATGCATCTCTATCCACCGAGACGAGAAACCCAATTTTTGCATCACTTTCTCTAGAAAGATCCACTCCACCCTATCATAGGCTTTCATCATGTCCAACTTAACAGCACATAGTGGTTTCTTTCTTTTCCGTCTTCGGATAGCATGGACACATTCATATGGAATCAAGACATTGTCCGTGATCAGCCTACCCGGGACGAACGCACTTTGTTCCTCCGAGATCATAATTGGGAGGATTTTCTTGAGTCTATTTGCAATCACTTTGGATGCTATCTTATAGAGAACATTACACAAACTTATGGGCCTGAATTGTGTTAGCAAATCCGGGTGATTGACCTTAGGGATGAGCACCATAATGGTATCATTAAAGTCCACAGGACACTCCCTTTCCTCCAAGAAATCTCGGACAGCACTACAAACTGAACTTTTCAAAAAAGACCAGTGTCTTTGATAGAAAAGGGCTGGCAGCCCATCAGGCCCAGGAGCCTTAGTTGGGCCCATTTGGAAAAGGGCTGTCTCAATTTCCTTGTCCGAAAAACCTCCAGTGATGTTTTTATTCATGCCTTCTGTGACAAAAGAGCCAATGAGCTGTAAGACTCGGTCAACATTTGATGAACCTTCAGTGGCATAAAGATGCTGATAGAACTGCAGCGCCATCTCTCTCATACCTTCATTTGTATTGCACAAAGTACCATCATCGCGATGTAGACCCAGAACTGTATTCTTGCGTCTCCTGTGAGAGGCTCAATTCTGAAAATAACGTGTGTTCCGGTCTCCCGCCTTCAGCCATTCTTGCTGCGAGCGCTGCCTGTACATAACCTCTTCACGCTCGTATATAACATGCAGTTTGTGTTCGAGCTCTCGTACCTCCAGTGAGGAACCAGAGACAAGGGCATGTACCCTTGCTTCTTCGATTTTGCTCCACAGCGATTTTATCTCGGCCTTGACAGAACCGAAAGTTTCATAGCTCCAACGCTGCATAGTCTTCGACATCTCATGGAGCCGCCTCCACAGACCGTCCACGCCCTACCCAGTGGCCGAGCTATCCTCCCATGCCCCTTTGATCATCTCCTCATAATTTTCATGCTTTGTCCACATCTCCTCAAACATGAAACTCCTAGGCGCAGGTCTCACACACGTCTCCGCCTCTGACCGTATGCGAAGCAAAAGGGCCATATGGTTGGATTCTTCCGTTACAATGTGCTCGACTTGTGAGAATGGAAACATATCAAGGAACGGCGCTGTCGCAGTCCCTCTATCCAAGCGAACTTGGATGTTATCCTCTCCCTCCCTCTTATTATTCCATGTGAAAGGGTACCCTTTGTAGCATGGGTTAGAGAGCCCACAGACCTCCAAACACTCACCGAACGCCGCCATGTTTGTACTGCTCCTGGGGTTTCCTCCTAGCTGTTCATCTTTCAAGAGGATTTCATTAAAGTCCCCAGCACAAAATCCATGGCAGATCATCCTGTGCTTTCAGATACCGCAAGGCCTCCCAGGTTTTGTGCCTCAGTTCCGTGCGTGGTTCACCATAAATGCCACTGAATCTCCAAGTTTTTCCTTCAAAGGTAATCTTAGCATCTATATAGTATTGACACCACGGACGGACGGACACATCCACACCATCTCTCCACCAGAGAGATAAACCTCCACTCCGACCAACACAATCCACCGCCACCCCATTGCTAAAACCCATGCTCCATTTCAGCTTATTTATAGCCTTCGCCTTCATTTTGGTTTCACACAAGAATACCACCACTGGGTTGTAAGATCTTACCAGATCTCTCAGTTCGCCCACCGCCACGTCCAACCCCAAATCACGGCAGCCACGGGAGTCAGAGATGGTTTCACTTCGCGGCAGCACACGAAGCCGAGAGCAAAGCAAGCAGAAAAACCGAGAGAAAAAAAAGAGCAAGTCAAGACACTGTAATCGTATCAAACTGCAGGTAGGATGTGTAAAGTAGGATAGTACAAATTAGGTGGGGAACACCAAATTTATACTACCCCACTAATGACTAATCCAAGTTTTTGCAACCAGATATGCGTAGATTGGGTGAAAGAGAGAATCTCACCGAATCCCCTTGTTGGTTATTGGGAAGGAACAATACTTTATGGAGATCTGAGTAGATTGGGCGAAAGAGAGAATCTCACCGAATCCCCTCTCATCCCAAACCTATTTGGGATGAAAATACCCTAGAAGAAAACAAGACTTAGGTGAGTTAATTAGCTTGGCGCTTCTTCCTCCTACAATATAACGTTGTACAAGCATGAGAAAATTAGAACGTGGAGAGAAGGAGAAAAGGTTATGGGATTACTTTTGGTTCGGTACACCCCTAAACATATCAACAGTGGAGATAAACCTTACCCCTTCATAGTCGAGGCCATGATCCTCTTTAGTTATTTTGTAACAAAAAATCCAGCCGTATTAAAACCCGTATTTATGTATAGCCCATTTGGATAATATTCTTTTTTTTAGCCGAGGAGGGAAGCCATAGGGGAGCCTTGAGCGGCAAGATCCTCTGCTCTAGATCAGGCATGATGCAGATCCAGGCGTGGTGTCTAGGCCCGGCAGCCTCCCTAGAGCTCACGCGGGGGACGACGCCCCACCCTTAAATAAGCACACTGTGTCACGCTCAGCGGCCAGGACAAGGACCTCCCCTTTTAGGAGCAAGACGACATTTATGCTAGGCTGCAACGGCGATTGGCCGGCTCCATGGTGGACATGCAATAGGCGGTGCGGGAGGGCCAAATTGGTGTCGGGCTCCGAGCTCCGATCGAGGAAAATCGGCGGGAGGAACAACTTCTGCGGCATCGGCCAGTTACCGGCGCTGGGGCTGAGGGTAAGGCCCTAGAAGAAGACCTGGCCAGGGGTGTGTGTCGTCTGGCCTCCCGCTAACGATAGAAGAGCATCGACCAAAACTCTCTCGGCGATCAAGGCATGTCCATAATAAAATTACCTATTACACTCAAACACCATCGTTGAATATATTAAATTTACTGAAATTCCTGATTTACTGGAGAAGGTCTATAGCATTAATCGTGTACCATGTCGAAGTAAATAAATCAAATCGACGACAACATGTTTATTAGGTCGTATTGAACTTCATGCTAACAAGATTACCATGCTTACAAGTAAGAAAAATAATTAAATTATACGTCTACCTAGTAGAATCCGCACCATTTTCTGTTATTTGATTATAACTGCAAGCGATCTATTCAAATATAGATAACATGCACAAATTTCAACTTATTAATGAACCCATCTAATTTATAAGACATTTATACAGAAAATATCAGTAACAAACATGATAATAAGTATTTTAATTTGTAGAATTTTTAGTTATATGGTTACGAAGTCATATACTAGAAAACACTATTAATATATTTGTTAGGTCATAATCTTTAGATATTTTTATTATGAATAAGTGTAAACTTTATAATTTTATACAATTGTTGAAAAATAATTTGAAAACAAAATTTTGTTGTAAACTACAATTTAACATTTGCACAATCAAGTTTGTTTAAAGATATATTTTTTGACGCATAAATACATTAGGGAAGACCCCTACTGCGTCATTTTTCACTTATATTGGCGGAAAATTACGGATGGAATGGATGATGGTGCATGATACTACACTTACAAAGTGTCAACCCATTGGGAAAAGGAGATGGTTTCACGATAGCGTACAAAACCGAGAGCAAAGTAAGCAGAAAATCGAGAGAAAAGAAAAAGAGCGTATCAAGACCGGCTGAATCTCGCAGCATGCACGTAAACTGTAACGGCCTTTCTTTAGGGAAAGCCATGCGGCATGCTTTATTGATCAGACAACATAGTTACATCATTTGCGAGCTTGCCGAGGTTTATCGACTCAAATACAAGAACTACCATAATTGTAAGCATAAGCTCCTTTAATAAAAAGATACCATCCCCTTCTTTCTAATTCAAAAAAGAAAGGAGGGGGGGGGGGGGGGGGGGGGGGCGTATCCTGCGGGCCCACTCCATTCCAAAGAGCGGTTGATACGATTTCCACTTTGACGGTCCTAAGTTGGCTTTCTTTTCAGATAACTTCCATCTAGTCATAGACGAAAAGTACCCAATTTCATGCCAAGAGACCATGTAAGGGTTGTACGGAAGGTACCAAACGCCGCAGGGGATCTTTCTTTCTTCCCTTATGTTGAATCGACTTCCTTGTCTCTTTCTAGAAAGTCAGCAGCTGGCCCAAGGTGACCTACTGGGAAATGAAAACAATTGGTTCAATCGAGTACTTATAAGCCGAACGGAGTTCTCTCTCATATTGTTATGTTTACCTGGAATGCCATATGCCTGCTCTCAAGGAACAACTCGAATCACTGCTGGCGCATCCTTTTCCCTTTGGTCTTATAGTAAAGTGGCACGTGCAAAGCACGTCCTGATACAATTTTTTTAGCTAGGGTTTTTTAAACAAAAACAAAAAAATCCTTTGATAGTATCTCTTGCTTAACCAAATGATTTAATTTCTTTTTAATTTAAAATCCATAATTTTACTCCATAGATGAAACAAGTTCCTGCAATATTGGCCATAAAATTGATTACATCAAAGTCTAAAAAATAGACTAAATACTAAGTGCTTCTCTTACACATCTATGTCTAGCTTTGTTCCCCCTCTTAGCTTGCAAAGAGAAGCTCCAAACCATGGAATGAATACTTGTAGGTCCGCAACGCACGAATAAGCTGAGCACTCACTGGTCGCTGCTACTGATTATCCAGCCAAAGCTGAATAACTGACTGAAAGTAGGTCTCAATCACTACTTCTGGTAGCCTATTCGCTGCGATAATCTACTACATCGGAGTTAGGACAGATATCTGATTGTATCTCCACTAATAAAAGGAAATGTCAGGATACCCTCATCTCATGTAAAAGGAAATAATCACTTAACAATGGAATTGATTGATATAAAACCAAACAAAAAGTTAAAAAAAGGGAAACTTGAGGATCCGTTCCAATGTAGCAAAAGGAAAAAAAAACATTAACTATGGAAGGTGATTGATAACGAACATAAAAAAATAGTTACTATGATACCTACCTCTGCACTAAAAGGAAACAAATCATCGGTTGTTGTTTGCTGTTTTTGACTCGGGATGAGTGCTCGGAAATAGGAGGCCACCGAGTCCTTTATACTTTCATCAGAAGGTGATACAGGAACATCTCTCGTTCTCTCACCAACACAGCAAACTCCTCTGGTTTAACATCTGAGGTTGATCTTGCAGCTGCTCTTAGATTCGAAATATGTTTGTAGGATTTGCATTTTACAATAGGTGATAAAGGAGACACAGTAGACTGATAACATAAATGCCGACAGTAACTTCCATTCTGGAAAAAATGTGAAGACACCTTCGGTTGTCAGTGTGACTTTGGTTCTTGCTGTCTGACAACCACATCTATAGTAAGATTTACTTTATATAAACGAAAAACGGAGTTTCATGAATAATTAGTAAACTGGACTCACTGCAAATAAATACACAGAATACTGATAAGAAAGCAGAATTTCATTTCGATTCTAACTTAGGAAATGATAAGCCTAATGGCTATCAGAACAGTAAGGAGCGAGAAATTGCCAATACAAGAAGCACATTATATGCTCGGAATATGAAAAATACTTTTTTCTAAACCAATCATTCACCTGGTGATTATTTGTGGCATGACCATGCAAGAACATGGGAAAGTCTTTAGTTCTATATAATTTGAACAACCTAGATTTAATCGAGGCAATAAAAAGCATGCGGAAAATCCAATAAAAGGATTACTTACTTGAGCATCGTCAAATGCTAATATTTCAATAGCCACGAAGTTCTGCACCGTCGAGACATTTTGGTCGCCAGCAGAATTCTTCAGGGTATGATCAGTTCAGTTGCAGCAAGAGGTAATAGAACTGGAAGCAACAGAATATCAGAAAACACAGGGATTGCCATCACTGTAACACAAGAGTAGAAAAACAGAAACTGTCACTAACTCTTATGTATCCACCAACTTATAATTGACCAAACACATCATAGCCCTTTCATCACTGTAAACCAGTCAACGGTTTAAAACAATCTGATATATGATGTGGCTTCTAAAGTAAATCACTTCATGCATAAGCTACTTTAACATGTTGCATCCAATCTTTTTTATCTACTGCCCTGAAATGCAGCATAAATAGTCAATGTGTGTAAGTGTGTTTCCTTGTTACAGCAGAAAGATTTGCATAATTACTTAAGTACTTCCTTCCCTAAAGGAGTGCTAGGCATCTTAAGATCATTCATCAATCACCCTGTAGGCTTGCAGTTTTGCAATAATGGTTTTACCTCAACATCACCTCAACATCATGGAGCTGCACCTGTAGCGGTGGGCACATGGAGGACAATCAAATCGGCAGCAATACCACAGGTCCACGGGTGGCAAGGAAGAGCGCTTCGTTGTCTGCCGCGGTTGGAGGCTTGGAGCTTCTAGGTGGTGGCGGCATGATGAGTCTTTTTGCTGGCTGATGGAACCGTCTGCGGCAGGGGCCTCAGGCTGCCGTGGCGGCGGCTTCAGGATCTCGAGGCGGCGGCTTGCTCCCGCGGCGGCGGCGGTGGCATCAGGATCCCGTGTCGGCGGGCGTGCAGGCTCCCCAGGCGCCAGCCTCATGATCCCCTGGCGGCGGGCGTGTAGGTTCCCGCGGCGGCAGTGCAAGGGGGGAGGGCAGCGGCGGCGGCATGACGTGCAGGGCTGCGTTTGCGGTTCGACGGGGATTTGATTAGCGTCTGTTTTTCTGAGTCCGCTGCTGACTGACCATGGAGCCAACGTGCATCGTTGGATGTGGTGGTTTGACGGTCAAGATTAATTGGATCACCCCTGTCTCTCCCTTTTTATATTATATTATATTAGTGGTGAAGTGGTGATTGACATAAGAGATGTCATTTATAGTCTATCTCTTTCTATATATGGAAAGTCAAGAAATTCTTATCGAAACATCGAGAAATTGTGCATATAGAAAACTCTAAAGAAAGAAAAAAATGAGACCCATGCCAACGAACCTGTACTTGAAAGTTGTAGACCTAATAATGGTACGTACACCGGACAGACATGCCCTATAACCTTTATTCTCGCAAGCTCGTGAGCTACTTGATTGGTTTCCCTATTAAAATACATCATCAAAACCACTCCACAACGTTTGACAATCATCGTAAATCGCCACCAAAGACGTTGCTGAGAAGCCTCCATCCTTCATAGTTTCTGCAACATGCACACAATCTGTTTGGATAATAAAATGATTACTTCCAATGTGTTGGGCCAACGTCAAATCATCCCTGAAGGCATACGCTTCAGCCATGAGAGCATCAACGACATGTGGCAGGAATTTTTGTGAAGCTGCAGCCATTGGAGCATCACAATGACATGTGGCAGGAATTTCTGTGAGGCTGCAATACACTGTCACGTATAATCACGGATGATTACCCCTGTTTCTCCTCTACCAGAATCCAGGTCAAAAGCAGCGTCCACATTTATCATTAGTCTTCCCTCTCGTGGTTTCTTCCAGCCATCAGCTTTCTTTGCATTTGGTTTTCTATTTACAATCATATAGTTTCTAGAGAGAGCTGCAATTGATAGAGCTGATCGGAAGGGCCTCTGAACCTGCTCACCGTGAACTATTTGTCGCCTCATCCACCAAATATACCATCCCGCTGTAAGAATTAATTCAGCCAGTCCAACATTGTCAAGAAGAGCTACACGACCGGTCCTCCTGATGAACTCCTCAACTAGCACCTAACCTGATCTGTCAGTGTTGACTATTTCTTCAAATTTCTCCCAAATTCCTAGGCATCTCCATACCTCCTTTGCCCTACTGCACATAAATAACATATGCTTTATATCCTCACACTCTCACAGCTTGACATGCACAAAGGGCAACCACTATAAGTACCTACTAGGAAATGTTGCGCGGTGGCACGCCGCGCCCGTTGTGATTCAAAATTTTGAAATCCGTCAGAATTTGTCTTTTTTGCGCAGCCAAAAATACAACGAATTTGAAGATTAGAGAGAAATATGTGCTTCTACAGTGCGCGGCGACGTTGCCGGCCTGAGCGATCGCTGAAGAGGAGGGCGGTAGTATTTATTTTTCTGAGCATGTTGATATATTTTAGAGTATCTCTAAATTTTTAGCAAATTGAAATGTTCAGCTATGCTTCTATTTTCTCATTAATATTTAGTTTAAATATATAATTAGTGGAAATACATTTTTTTTGGATTTGATTCCACAATTAGGGAAAGTTCATTTATATTGCATCCAAATATTGGTCAAATTGAAATGTTCAAATATGTTTGTATTTTGCCATAAATAGTTAGCATTTATTTTTTTTGAGCATTTTTTATGTATTTTAGAGAATATCCAAATATCTAGTAAATTGGAATGTTCTAATATGTTTGTATTTTGCTGTGAATATTTAAATGTAATTAGAGAAAATGTATTTGAATTATCTCCATGTTTGTTTTTTTAGCATAAGTAGTTAGCATGTATTTTTATGATCGTTTTGATATATTATTCATATTTTCCCGATGGATATATTCAGAGATATTGATTTTTTGAACGTTTTTCATTTTTCTGGAAATTGTTTAAACAAACCGGCCCCACCTGTCAGGGATTTAACATTTTCTGAAAAAGTTTCCGGAAAGGAAAAAATCCTGACAGGCCGGGCCCACTGTGACGTCGTGATGACGTCATCAACGACGATGACCGCGTCGATGCGAAAAGGTCCCTAGATTGTCCGATAATTGCAAATAAGTTTCTCTTGATCACGGCGATGACCGCGTCGTTGCAAAAAGGTCCTTGGGTTGTCCGATAATTGCAAATAAGTCCCTCCGACGTTCGGAACGGCGATGACCGCGTCGTTGCGAAAAGATCCCTGGACTCTCCGATAATTGCAAATAAGTCCCTCTGGCGTTCAAAACGGCGATGACCGCGTCGTTGCGAAAAGGTCCCTGAACTTTCCGAAAATTGTGGGCCGTCGGATCCGCGATCGACGGCGCGGAGACGGCCGCGCACTGTAGAAGCGCGCCTTCTACGGTGCCCGTCGACGTGGCCAGCCCGAGGGGAGGCTGAAGAGGATAGCTTTTATATATAGATAGATGTGTCTATTTGCTAAAATCCCACGACAAGGTATCATACCATGCAACACACACGATCTGAAAATTTTAATTTTGCTTGGTATCTCCAATTGCCATAGGCTTTCCCATACTTTATTGCTTGCTCCTTCAACAATATCCTGATTCCTTTCATGTCTTACAAATTTATAATTCCACTAACAATAATAAGCAGATCTAACAGTGAACACACCCAGCCTTGAGTTAAAATTTTACACGCTCGTAGATCCTACATCTGAAATTGTTTTCTCGACTTTTTGAAACAAAAAAGTGTCAATTTGAACTTTTAAAAAAACGAGGTACATATAGATAGATTGGGCTCCATTTGCACCTTCTGGCTTTAGACAGCGAGCATACCTTTATCGAAAAAAAATACGGCGACCATACGAGGGGAAGCAGGCTGAACAAATCTGCGTGCCTGCGTCGTCTGCATAAAAACTTGCCCGTAGGCTCGAAGCCCATAGACTGAAAGTGTAAATCATTCTGTACGTAAACAACAGGTAGAGGCGTATCTCAGTTCCACCTCGCCCTTGACACCTGTGTCCGCCATCCTCGCCGCGCCGCAGCACGGCGTGCCGGCCTCGGCTCCCCGCCGGCACAGCCGTTTTCTCCCATCCGAGCGATACGGCATTGCAATCTGTTGCAGGCTGCCAACATCGCCCTAAAGTGCGCGCCGTGCGCCGATCCCCACCCCCGCTCGCCTGCCCCCGACGCGGCGCCGCGTCGCCCGCGCCCGAGCCGACGGAGCCGTCAGCCGTATTCCTTCAACGGGGACAACGCCCGGCGATCTCTCCGGCGCCACCTCGAGAGACCGTTCCACCTCGCTCCCGCCAGGTGAATCAGACTGATACCGCCACCAAGTCTACATAAGAGTTGCATCTGCTAATGCTGTATGATAGAGTTATCAAATGTTCGTCGTAGGGTTCGGGTTCTTAGTCCTTAGGAATTCCTCTAATTAAAACTGCCTTCATTAGTCACGAATTTCTTACTCCTCCCTCAGTTTCAACTTTCAAGTGCTGGTAGTATTAGACATGAATATGACTGTTGACCACTCCCACAAACATTTCTGAACTCTTTAGCATTTTGATATACTAACATAGAAAAATTGCAAGCGCACACTTGACAAAAACGGTCTCGGTTTCTGGATTCTGTGGAATTCCTCGAATTTAAACTGCTTTGATTAGTCATGAGAATCTCTTACTGACTTACTCCTTAGTTTCAAGTGTTTGTATCAGACATACACATGACCACTGCCACATAAACTACTGAACTTCGCACATCGTGATACTAATGTAGGAAAACTGTAAGCGCTTGCTTGGAAAAATGGCTTCAGGTTTAGTCTTGCCGCTTCTCCATGTTATTATTCCCCTGTAGGATGTACGCCTCATTTACTTACCGTCTCACGCATTTCTTGTAAATCTGCAAATTTTTTGAGATATAATTCTTTAGTTAGTGTTTAGTCTTCTTCCTCCCTCAACAATGGTTTGGGTTGCTTAGATCATGCTAGTACTAAATTTTGTGGTCAATACTATAGTGGTTTCAAATAAATAAGCGACAGAAGAATAAACAGAGATACAACCTAATATACAGCTTTTCTCAGATTTCCTGACGTTTGCATGACTACAATACATATCCAGCAGTTATATGACTAAACGGAAAGCTTAATAAGCTTCTATATACTAATAGAGCAATGGGAGGAAAAATAGCCCATTTTTGTTGTGGTTGTTGAAGAAAATTTCAATCATCTGGTCATCATCCTTGCTTGCAGTTCTAATTTGGAAATGGGTGCTGTATTGTCATGCAAATACTCAATTCTGGTTGCCTCCTTGTTGCAAACTAACCAAGCTATAATATGTTCCGGAGAGACCCTTTGACATGAGGGATGAGTGTGTGCCCTTCTCCACAACAATTCCTTTGTTGAGCACAGTAATCAGGTCACAGTTTTGGATTGTGCTGAGCCTGTGTGCCACCACCACGCTTGTTCTTCCGACCATCACTCGCTCCAGTGCCTCTTGTACCACCTTCTCTGACTGGCTGTCCAGCGCACTTGTAGCCTCATCCAGTAGCAAGATAGCTGGGTTCTTCAGGATGGCACGGGCAATTGCAATGCGCTGCTTCTGTCCTCCTGACAGCTGAACACCTCTTTCACCACACCATGTGTCATATCCATCCTTGAGGTTGCTTATGAAGTCATGTGCATTCGCGGACCTTGCTGCATTCTCAATTTCTGCCTCACTTGCTGTTTCTGTGCCAAACACAATGTTTTCCCTGATCGTGCCTGCAAATAGAGTTGGCTCCTGGCTGACCAGTCCAATGTGATGTCGCAGGGCTCGAAGATTATATGTTTTGATATCCCTGCCATCAATCTTTACCGTTCCCCTAAGTGGGTCATAGAACCGCTCTATAAGCCCAATGATGGTCGACTTGCCAGAGCCACTTTGCCCAACCAGAGCTGTTGACTTGCCTGGTTGAATGCTTAATGAGAATCCTTTGAAGATGGTCACATCTGGCCTTGACGGGTATGCAAAGTCGACTCCTCTGATGTCCACCTCACCTTTGATCTTCTCTGGCTTGTATCCCTCAGGGCTGTCAGGGTCAATTTCTGTTACCCGGTCAAGAACAGCAAACACTGAAGCGATTGCATCAGCACCCTTAGCTAGGTCTGTTGTCATGGCACCTGCATCAGCAATCACACGCCCTGTGCTTACTAGAATAAAGAAGGTTTGGAAGAGTGCCTTGGCAGTAATGTGGTGCTCAGCTATGAGCCTGCCACCAAACCAGAAGTCAAGAGCCCATGTGCATACCATCAGGCTCATGGAACTGCCAAGGCCAAGGCCTGCAATCCACGACTGCCGGATGCTTTCCTCACGTGGCCCATTCTGTGCTTGGTTGAAGAGGATTAAGATGCGGTTCTGCGATGAGAAGGCCGTGATGGTACGGAGATTGGAGACAGCCTCAGCAGCTAGCTTGCTACTTTCGGATTGTGCCTGTATTGATTTCTTAGACATGCTCTTGAGTAAGACACGGCGAGCATAAAAGCAGACAATGATGAGAGGCTGCACTGCTATCATGACAAGGGCCAGACGCCAGGCAATGACCAGACCCATGGTGCAAGCAATAAGCACTGCAGAAACTGTCTGGATCACCAGCGCCATTCGGTCACCCACTAGAGACCTCACCTACACACAAAAACATTATGCTAGGTTAGATAAATTTCCACTGAAGTATCAACACACCTGTTTTTTGTTTGGTACTTACAACGTTGGCTTCCTTGGCAAGCTGTGAGCATATGGCACCACTGGAGTTCTCATCACGGTCGAACCAACCAATCTCAAAAGTGAGGATTTTTGCGAGCATCTGTATCCTGACCCTCTTGGTGAGGTATTCTCCCATGACACCAAAGTTGTAATGCTGTCCAATATTGATCAAGAACGAGAGCACTGCAAGACCAACGAAGATGAGTGCATAGGTCCTTGTTTTATCCTTGATTTCATTGTGATCTGTCAAGAAGTAGACTGAGATCATGCTTCCCAGAGCGTATGCATAAGCAGGCTGGATGCCTCCAAACACAATTGCACTCAAGCTTCCCATAAGCGCCTGCCTCCACTCTGGTGCATTTAGCATAAGCAGCCTTCTGAAGGATGGCAGAGGAAGCTTTGGCTCCTCAGAGTTGTCAGCATCACCTGCATCACCATATGACCGGGCCGAGCTTGACCTGCTACCCGCAGAGAATTTCCTGCTCATGCTGTGGCTGCTGGACTGGCCAACCGCTAAAGTACTGCCAGCTGCCTCTTTTGATTCTCTAGTCTGCTGAAGGCGAACAAGAGACGAGTACATGCCATTCTCATCAGCAATGAGCTCATCATGGGAGCCCAGCTCCTTGACCTCACCGTACTGCATGACAGCAATCATGTCAGCATTGCGGATGGTGGAGAGGCGATGTGCAACAACAATAGTCGTCCGGCCCACGGAGGCCAGGTCGAGCGCCTCCTGTACAACACGCTCTGACTCAGTGTCCAATGCACTGGTGGCTTCATCAAGGAGGAGGATCTTGGGTGACTTCAGGATTGCTCTGGCAATAGCAATCCTCTGCTTCTGCCCTCCAGACATTTGGACACCACGCTCACCCACCTGTTTTATTTCGGATATGGTTAATACAGTACTACCAGACTATCAGAGTATCAACCACAACTCTGTTCACATAAAGGAATATCGGAAAAGATCAACAGCTTAAGATGAACTAGTTTCTTCATGAGCTAACAACTATAAATCCTCTGTAATTTCTTGTGATAAATTTACCAAATCCAAGTTTGCATTCCGAAGAAGACACATAATTTAGCTCAAGTTTTTTTCAAGCCTCTGTATGTACAACTCTTCTTTCCACTTCGAAACTGCATTTTCTCATTTGAAGAATATTCATAAATGTCTGTTTGATACTTATACAAAACAGATATGTATGTTGTTGTCTGTTAGTTAAACCACCGCTAGACCAGTATCCTCCACTAATCATAAACATCTGGTGTTTCCATTTCAAATTTGAACCTAGCTTATCTTAAACATCTAGCTCAGCTAATGTGGGTTGTCAAATTCAACCATGCATATAAATTCACCCTCCCTAGATAGTGTGCCTAGAAAAAAATTGAACACAGAAGCTGTCAATGGCAGTATTTTTTTTGCTTTGCAGGGAAGAAAACACCAATCTTAGTTGATAAATGAAGTATTGGCAGGAAGTTCTTTTTGCCAAGACCTAGAGACACTTGGAAGCATCAGCATCTGAGAGACATAGCCATGTCCTTTTATGTGTGAAATCATGTTTGTCCCATCAATGTTTCAGTTTGCTATTTGATTTTCTCAAATAATTATTCTACCCTGTGATGTTAATCGATCATGGACAACTATCGTTACTGAAAGATGACAAGATTACGATCTTTAATGGTACGACAGGTTTTACTGAAAGATTTCCTCATCTCCATGTGAGCTTTCCAAAACTGTTGCGCAGTATTTACAAATAGTTAACAAAATTGCTATCATTCTCATACGTATATAGTTTACCCTCTCTGACTCTAAAGCCCATCATTTGAATAGAATACAGCTCAACATTTGAAGAATGGAATCTGTTCTGTCCCTTAAACCTCCAAGAAATCGAATAAATCTAACTATAGTGGTTGGTGATTCCTGGTCGAGTAATAGTATCTCGGAAAATGGAGTTTCAACTGTTTGTATGGTCTCGTGGTAGATTACCTTCTCCAGGCGGGGAAAGGGCGCCGAAATGAATTAGATATCTTTCCACGGCTGTAACTACTAGTCATTCTACCGTTCTCTGATACCCATGTTTGTATTTCTGCAATATTTCATTCATTTTTCGATTTTTCAGAACTAACTCATCCCATCCTTCCATGTTAGTTATTCATGGATGGGAATAGTCGTCCATGAGTGCAAAGAATGGTCAATTCTGTATCAAACTGACATGATACGGTAAACATCCTGAAGGACACTACTCTTGTTTATCCTATATTGGCAATTGGAGATGTAGTTACAGAACTAGCTACATTATTAGCATCATTCTAACCATGTAGCTTTGTCTTTGGAGATTTGATATCTTATTTCCTTTTTGTCTTTCAAACATGCAGCTAGGCATTTTATTGGTCATGAGTTGATCATATGATATCTACTCAAGCTTATTCTCAGCACACACACCATAGAAAATCTGACTTTTGAAATATATTGTGGCCTTTTTCAAAACGATATTTGCATATGTGATGTGTGCATTAGTTACACATGGTCCGGCAAGCACTTTCTAATTAGTGTGGTCTGTAGGTACAGTGGCAAAACTCAGCGGTTTATTGTTTTCATCGGACTTTTTACTGTGATCTTTTCGTAGTACTTGAACAGAGGAAATGAAAGTTCAGTTACATGTATATGAACTGGTAGGTGTTCAACAGGTTGGATATTCTCAGTGCCTATCAGGTCATGATGCTGCTGTTATGCCCACATCGAAATCGAGGGTTTCCTAATTTTATGTGCCTCACGGCAGGTCTGCCCACAGTAGAAATTATAGTGGTTGGGTTCTGTCCATGAATGGACTTTTCAGGTTTACATGCATGCCACTTAGAGTTTGAATCATCAGCTTTTTTTTTTCATTATTAGCTGGGGGCTGCATCTTGAAGAAGTCATATGTTGGAACAGCATCACAGCCAGACAAAGGCACGTCTTCTCCTTTTAACGACTAGTGACTGTGAAACGCAAAAGTTTGCAGTGGCAGGCGGCAACAGACCAGGTTAATGATGCTTTTCTGACTCGTTTTGATTTTTTGCTGATTAAAGTTTAACTTTGCAGTCATGCCACGACACGTACGCACGCACACGGGCACTTCCTTCTGTCAGATCTCTGCCTTACATATTGCTGTCAAAAAAAAAATTAATGCATGGCAGGATCTGGGTGAAATCCTGTTTGCTGGGGAAGTTGGAACACCATAACTGTTGGCTGGCAAGCCTTTTCTTGTTACTACATTTGCAAAAAGGCTCCTAGGTGCTTGCCGTCAGTGTGAGAGTAATCCTTGCTTAGTAGATCAGTAGGTTCTGGAGTGTTCTAGACTAAGCCTTAGGTTGTAAGATAAATTATCAGCACCAACTCTGGTTAGCAGTAGGTTGTAGAAGGATGTAGAAACCTAGCTGTAAAAACCTAGTTGTAGATAGCTGTAGAAGGTTGTAGAAGGTCTGCAGCAACCGACTATGTACCCCTATATATACCCCTATGTAATACAAGCAGAACAAGCTTATGCAGCATACAGAGAACACCTTCCCACATAGCTAACTCCAACATTTGGTATCAGAGCCAAGGTAGGAGAGGTTCAGCCACAGTTAGGAGAGGATCAGCCCAGTGAGGAGAGGATCCTGAGAGATGTCTGCTCAGGTTCAGCAGGGTGCTGCCCGCAGTCCGTCTCAGCAGCAGCGGCGCCATTCCCCTTCACCACCACCGAGACGACCGCGCCACCGTGACGCTGGAAGGCGCGAGGTCGTTGTCGAGCGTGTCGTGAAGGAAGTTGGCGGCGGCAATTACCCGACGTTGACGCGGACGAACTACACCGAATGGAGCCTCCTCATGAAGGTGAAGCTGCAGGCTCGGGGCATCTGGGATGCAATCGAGCTCGGCGCCGACGACTTCCAGGAAGATCGAATGGCGCTGGAGGCCATCCTGCAAGCTGTCCCACCAGAAATGGTGCTGGCCTGGCTGTCAAGCGGACAGCGAAGGAGGCGTGGGAGGCGATCCGAGCCATGCGTGTTGGTTCAGACCGCGTGCGGAAGGGCAAGGTGCAGCAGCTGAAGAAGGAATTTGAGATGATCTCGTTCCGCGACGGGGAGTCCGTTGACGATTTCGCGCTGCGCCTCACCAACCTCGTCACAAGCCTCGCCACGCTCGGAGCACCTATCGACGAAACTCAAGTCGTCGAGAAATTCTTGCGAGTTGTGCCGCCTAGGCTGTCACAGATAGCCCTTGCAATCGAGACCCTCCTTGACACTGCTGATATGTCGTTGGAGGAAGTCACCGGTCGGCTGAAGGCAGCAGAGGACCGTCTCGAGTCGCCGGAGCCGCTGCGTGAGCAGGGAAAGCTTCTGCTCACCGAGGAGCAGTGGCGACAAAAGATGAAGGAGCGCCAAGGAGGCAGCTCCTCCAGGCCTGCGCGCGGCAGGGCACAGCAACGGCGACGACCACCGCGTAAGAAGGGTGGAGAAGGCGGCAGCGATCATGCAGCAGCTAGGGACAGCCCGCGCGATGACACATGCCGCAACTGTGGTCGTCGCGGCCATTGGGCCAAGGACTGCTGGCAGCCTAGGAGAAATGGGAACAGGGCATACTTGGCCCAAGCAGAGGAAGATGATGAGGAGCCTGCTCTCCTCATGGCGCAGGTATGTGAAGCTCCAGCCCCAGCCATGAAGGCGCAGCAAAGCATTGCTCCAGCCCCAGCCAAGTTGTGCAGCAAAGTGTCGCTCCAGCCCCAGCCATAGTGGTGAAGGACAACACCGCTACACCTCCGCAGCATGGCCCACTTCACATCGACGAACCGAAGGCAAAAGCCTACCTTGCAACGAGCAGCGACGAGGAGCGAATTGAGGGCTGGTACCTCGACACTGGTGCCACAAATCACATGACGGGCTGCAGCGACGTCTTCGCTGAAATTGACAAAACGGTCACCGGCACCGTCAAATTCGGCGATGGCTCGGTTGTCGAAATCAAGGGCATCGGCACCATCCTTTTCGCTGGCAAAAATGGTGAACACAAGGCTCTCAGCGGCGTCTACTACATCCCACGTCTGAAGAACTCGATTATCAGCATTGGACAGCTTGACGAGGGCGACGCAAGCGTGCTGATCAGGAGAGGTGTGCTTCGCATATGGGACAAGCAAGGTCGACTCCTTGTTCGGGTCCGGCGTGGCCGGAATCGCCTCTACCTCCTCCATCTTGAGGTTGCCCGACCAATTTGTCTCTCTGCCCGCCGCGATGATGTTGCTTGGCGCTGGCATGAGCGATTTGGGCATCTCAACTTTGATGCTTTGGAGAAGATGGGACGCCTCGACATGGCACGTGGGCTGCCACGACTGGAGCATGTGCAGCAGTTCTGCGACACGTGCGTCATCACCAAGCATCGCCGGAGCGCATTCCCTCGGCAAGCAAGGTACCGTGCACAAGAACTACTTGAGCTCGTCCATGGAGACTTATGTGGTCCTATATCACCTGCCACACCCGGAGGCCGGCGCTATTTCTTGCTGTTGGTGGATGATGCCACTCGCTACATGTGGGTGATGCTCCTGGCAGCCAAGAATAATGCACCGGATGCCATAAAAAGAGTTCAGGCAGCAGCAGAAGCTCAAAGCGGACGCAAGCTGCGGGTATTCCGCACCGACAACGGCGGCGAGTTCACCTCGACGGAGTTTGCCGCTTACTGCGCTGATGAAGGAATCCAGCGCCACTTTTCTGCTCCGTACGCACCGCAGCAGAATGGAGTCGTCGAGCGGCGGAACCAGACGGTGGTGGCAATGGCGCGTGCTCTGCTGAAACAGAGGAGTATGCCAGCAGAATTTTGGGGGGAGGCAGTGAGCACCGCGGTCTTCCTACTGAACCGAGCTCCCACAAAATCCCTCACCGGAAAGACGCCTTATGAGGCATGGCATGGCCGCAAGCCGGCTGTCCACTACCTTCGGACCTTTGGGTGCTTGGCGTATGTCAAGGAACAGGGGAACCTACGCAAGCTTGATGACCGCAGCTCTCCCGCTGTCTTCATCGGCTACGAGGAAGGAGTAAAGGCTTACAGGCTGCTGGACCCGGCAACAAGGCGTGTACGCATAGCCCGTGACGTCATCTTTGATGAAGAACGTGGCTGGGATTGGGCCGCAGAAGGCAGCGGATTCCCCGGCAGCCACTTTGACATAGAGTACATCATCAGGGAGCCCAGCC
Source organism: Poa pratensis (assembly GCA_947311845.1). Taxonomy (NCBI): domain Eukaryota; kingdom Viridiplantae; phylum Streptophyta; class Magnoliopsida; order Poales; family Poaceae; genus Poa; species Poa pratensis. Next base: position 10,932,019 of record CAMZMU010000099.1, on the reverse strand, counting down.
AGGTGTCCAGTTCAGGAGAAGATGGACCTAGGTCGTCGAGACATGGGGCTCAAGGTGCCTCAGCCAGCCCACAACCATCGCCTCCATCTGCTCCAGCAACAAGTGCTACAACCCCAGCAACTCCAGAATTTGTTTCGCCACCAGGAGATGATACTGATCGACTTGACGCTGCACATGGCGACTCACCAGTCCGCTATCGCATGGTCGAGGATCTGGTTGGAGGAGAAGAACCAGTGCCTGGACTCGCACCGCGCAACCTCGAATCTGAGCTGCACTTGGCCAGCACGGGGGAGCCGTGCTCATTTGCGGAAGCTGAGCGCGACAAGGCATGGCAGGCAGCCATGCGCGAGGAAATTGAAGCTGTGGAGCGGAACAAGACATGGGAGCTCGTGGATCTGCCCCACGGGCATCAACCAATAGGCCTCAAGTGGGTCTATAAGTTGAAGAAAAATGAAGCTGGCGAGTAATCAAGCACAAAGCACGGCTGGTCGCTCGAGGCTTCGTTCAGCAAGCCGGCATAGACTTTGATGAAGTCTTTGCTCCCGTGGCTCGCATGGAATCGATCCGGCTGCTACTTGCTCTGGCTGCCCAGGAGGGGTGGCCCGTCCACCACATGGACGTAAAATCAGCTTTTCTCAATGGAGAACTGAAGGAGGAAGTTTATGTCAAGCAGCCACCCGGTTTCGTCATCCAAGGAGAAGAAGGAAAGGTACTGCGGCTACGCAAGGCCCTCTATGGCCTGCGACAGGCACCGCGAGCATGGAACGCGAAGCTTGATTGCACGCTCAAAGAAATGGGCTTCAAACAGAGCGAGCACGAGCATGCAATCTACCGGCGCATCACCGGCAATGCAACCTTACTCATTGGAGTATATGTGGATGATCTGATCATCACAGGTTCATCCAAGGGAGCAGTGGAGAGCTTCAAGGACGAGATGAAGACAAAATTCGAGATGAGCGACCTTGGATTGTTGTCTTTCTATCTTGGAATCGAAGTCCAGCAGCACGGATGGCATCAGCCTATGTCAGGCACACTATGCCTCGCGCATCCTTCAGCTGGGAGGAATGGAAGGCTGCAATTCTGCACACACTCCAATGGAGGAGCGGCTCAGGCTGAGCCGTGAAAGTACAGCGAAGAGGTGGACGCTACAGAGTACCGGCGGATCGTTGGCAGCCTCCGCTATCTCGTCCACACCAGGCCAGACCTGGCCTTTGCTGTTGGGTTCGTCAGTCGATTCATGGAACGACCCACGGAGGAGCACATGATGGCTGTGAAGAGAATCCTACGCTACGTCGCTGGCACGATCAACTACGGTCTTCACTACAGGCGGAAGACAAAGGAGGTACGTCTGATTGGTTATAGTGATAGTGACCTCGCTGGCGACATTGACACCAGGAAGAGCACAAGTGGCACACTGTTCTTCCTCGGTAACTGCTTGGTAAGTTGGCAATCTCTCAAGCAGAGGGTGGTTGCTCAGTCTTCCTGTGAGGCAGAATATGTAGCAGCCACAACTGCGGCAAATCAGGGAATTTGGCTGGCTCGACTACTTGGAGAACTTCAAGGAAGAAAAGCTGAAACCGTTGAGCTAAAGGTGGACAGCAAGTCTGCCATAGCATTAGCCAAAAATCCAGTCTTCCACGAGCGCAGCAAACATATCGATATTCGGTATCACTTCATCAGAGATTGCTTGGAAGATGGAAGCATCAGCACCAGCTTCATCAGTACATCAGATCAGCTCGCTGACATTTTGACAAAATCTTTGGGGCGAGTGAAGTTTCAGGAGCTGCGTGCTCGAATTGGGATGGTCCAGATAAAGTCAGGCTTGAAGAGCAAGGATTAGGGGGAGAATTGTGAGAGTAATCCTTGCTTAGTAGATCAGTAGGTTCTGGAGTGTTCTAGACTAAGCCTTAGGTTGTAAGATAAATTATCAGCACCAACTCTGGTTAGCAGTAGGTTGTAGAAGGATGTAGAAACCTAGCTGTAAAAACCTAGTTGTAGATAGCTGTAGAAGGTTGTAGAAGGTCTGCAGCAACCGACTATGTACCCCTATATATACCCCTATGTAATACAAGCAGAACAAGCTTATGCAGCATACAGAGAACACCTTCCCACATAGCTAACTCCAACAGTCAGTGCCCACCGACCATGGAGGCACACACCCTGAGTGGTGGGCCAACTAGTTTCCATTTTCGACTTGGGCCTACCAATCTATGATTCGTAGGTCCCGCCATCAGCTATTTTCAAAACTCTAAAGGGAGTGCTTTGAAGTTTCATACCGCCACCACTTGAACCGAAGTGCAGTGAAGTGGTGTCATAGCAGCCTTAGAAGTAACAATACTGCCAGTTTAAGCTTGCAGGGAAATAAATGAAATCTAAGAGAGCATTTACTGCATTCTCATGGGTTCTAACTTTGGTTTGTACTAGTATTTAGGCCACATCTATGACAATATTTTTTCTGTAAGAAAATGATAGACATCCTACTGTAGTTAGTTCTTGCCCAGAACTGGATGGATGTTGTTTGGCAGGTCTGCTGGAGGACTAAGTGGAGAGAATTTTATGCTGAACTGGTGGCAAGGATTGTTAAACCCACGCACCACAGGCTGGTAACTCTTCCATCACGGGCAATGCGCCACAATGTCAGGTGTTTTAATCATGGTAAATCAACGACTGAAGTATTTTTTTTGTTAGGTTTTGTATGGCTACTCGTCCAATTTGATATGATGATGCACCCAAGTTCGCGTGATTTCTTGTTGTCACTTGGTAGAACCTGATTGGGTAGTATTTCTACTCAGGTGTTAATATGTCTATCAGGCTTTACTTTTACCTCCTGCGATGAACTCTTTTGTTCTAGGACGGCGTGGTAGTTTCCAGTGCCTGATTGTGTTTTAAAATTTATATTTAAGTATCTATAGTATTGGGATCCTTAAGGTGATCCCAGGATACACCTCTTACACTGTCAGTCTACATCCAAACACCTACATTTCTACACATTGATGTGCTATTTTAATCATGGGCATTACTTTCATTCTGCTGAATTTGGTCAACCTGAGTCCCTGTTGGGTACCTAGTGCAGGAACAGCGATATTCAGTGAGACTAGCTAGCTGGCTGGTTTTGCTTCGAAATTCCTGGAGGAATACTTAGTTGATCACCGTCTTTTTGGTGGCATACTTTAAGGGCCTCTTTTATTTAGAGGATTATCAGAGGAATTTTGGAAGATTAGAGTTCTTAGGGATTTTTCCTAAGGCCCTGTTTGGAATGGGTGTAAACTTAGCATGGCCACCGGTATTTAGTTCAATTTTGAGCTAAATACCACTAATTTTACATCCATTCAAACAGCCCCTAAGTGTGTTGTTTGATTCTTAATTGAATTCTATAAGATATTTTCATAAGGATTCATTTGCACTACCTGTCATAGGAAATTTTCATCCACTCAAACCTCTTGCAAAGAATCATTTGTTTTATCGATCGAACAAACTTTGAGCAGGGATGCCACTGCAATGCCTGGGTCTTTCCTATTCCTATGTTTTCTGAATCTTGCAAATCAAAGAGGCTCATTGTGGCTTTGACATGACCCACCACTCTTATTTGTTCGGAGTATATTTTTTTCAGTAGGTTCTACACAGTAATTGAGGTGTGGCACTTGGGGAATTGGGAACACAGGACAGTCAAGCTATCTCAGAATTCCCCAGTTGCATGAGGTCTTCTTTTGAGAGGCAAGACCCATGTTCTCTGCCAGTGGGTACGCTGCGCCGCTAGATGGATCAGAAAACTAGTGCTGGTGTTGCCTAATGCTGACTTAGAGGTGACTACACTAGAAACAAAGGGTGCTGCTTCCGAAGATCGATCAAAACTGCCTGAAGAATCCCCCGCAAAAGGAGGCACACTTCGCAACGCTAAAAAGGAGTAGCTGGGAATGATTCCAAGGCCACATGCTGTGGCTGCACACCAATCCTGTTCTATAAACAACAAAGGAGAACTTCCTCGGGACATGTTAGTTCGGCTTAATCATTCTGTTAGTTTGGCCACTTTCTTGATGTGCTATGCTACTTCACTATGAAAGCACCTTCACGTGTGAGTATCTGATTTGTGGAAATCTTGTTCCTTCTTTTCTAATTCGAGTAGGCTTTCTCTTTGTATACATATATGAGGATACATCCATGTCAATGCAAAGTGGAGCTTCCATTTTTTAGAAGTGGTGCTCTAGAATTTATGTTGTTGCCTCGCCTTTAGAATCTATAGCCGTAAATATATATTTAGGAACTACTATCTGGATCATATTCCATTTACGTACTAGTAATTGATTGGTTCTCCCATTTGACTTTTGAGGGAAATATATACAAAAGGGCTTTGTCACCACATTTTTCTATCACGCCGTACTGAACCAGCGAACATAATATCAGAAAGTTTTGCATTTTGGAATAAGATCAAAAGTAATAGGATGAAAACGAACACGACAGCGACATGCAAAGGTAAAAAATTATAGTACTCCAGCTAGAGAGGGAAATCGAGTATTTTATTACCTGCGTGTCGTACCCCTGCGGCAGCTGCGAGATGAAGTTGTGCGCGTTGGCGGCCTTGGCGGCGGCCGTGACCTCCTCCGGCGTGGCGTCCTCCTTACCGAACAGTATGTTCTCCATGATCGACGTGGCGAACAGCGCCGGCTCCTGGCTGACGAGCCCCATCTGCGCGCGCAGCCACTTGAGCCGCAGCCGCCGGATGTCCACGCCGTCCAGAGCCACCTCCCCGGCCGACGGGTCGTAGAACCTCTCCAGCAGCGCCACCACCGTCGACTTCCCGGACCCGCTGCTCCCTACCAGCGCCACCGTGCGCCCGGCCGGAACGCGCAGGTTGAAGCTTGTGAAGATGGGGCTCTCCGGCCGCGACGGGTAGCAGAACTCCACGTTCTTGAACTCCACCTCGCCGGCCACGTTCGCTAGTTCCTCTCCGGTGTCGCTCGACGAGTCGATCTTGGGTACCCGCCTGATCACCTCCAGCACCCTCTCCCCGGCCGCGCTCGCCTCCGAGAAGTACTTGAGGTTCGACAGCCCCGACCCTAGCGCCCTGCAGGCATACACACCATGGTTCGTCAACGGCGGCGCGCGGCGAGCAGAGATTGATCATGCATGAACTAGAAAGTAATTCGTGTTACGTACAGGCCTCCGACGACGATGGCGGCGGAGACGGCGAAGACGGTGCCGCCCTGGTAGCCGTGGTACATAACGAGGCGGCTGCCGTACCAGACGTTGAAGGCCCAGATGGCGAAGGTGATGCCGTTGCTGCCGATGGCGATGCCCTTGGCGAGGCCCTGCTTGATGCCCAGCCTGGCCGACTCCTCGAGCACGGCCGAGAACCGCGCCATAATGTCCCGCTCCGCGGCGAACGAGTACACGGTGCGCACCGACGACACGGCCTGCTCGGCGATGGCGCCGGGGCGGGAGTACTGCTCCCTGATCCGGCGCGCGAGGCCGATGAGGATACGGCCGTACGTGAAGCCCGGGATGATGAGGAGAAGGACGGAGGGGAGCGACACCAGGGTGAGGCGCCAGAGGAGCGCGAAGCCGACGGCGTAGGCGCCCAGGAACATGGACATGTTCATCACGAAGTTGGGGACCTTCTCGCTCAGCGCGTCCTGGACGACGAGGCTGTCGTTGGAGACGCTAGTGATCACCTCCGCCGTGGAGCCAACCTTGAGGTCGAAGTACTCCACGTCCTGCCGGAGCACCGCCGTCAGATACCGCGCGCGCATCCGCGACGCCTGCCGCTCCGCCGTCCGTGACCAGCAGTACCCCTCTACATACATCGGACGTAGTGTCATGTCAGTCGTCAGGCACTTACATGATAAGCTGCTTAGCAGCGACATTGCACGTACGCCATTGTTGGCATCCAGATATGTTGTTCTTGCTCACCTAGGAACGCCATGACCCAACAGCCCAGCGCCAAGAAGACGAGGTTCCTAGCGTTCTGATCGAGTGGATCATTCAACGCACACGAAAATGGCATGGTCGTCAGCAGGGAGCCATGGATGGTTACGGATTAAACAATGGGTATAAATGTGGAATTTTGTGGATGCGTACCTCGTTGATCTTGGAGCTGAACTCGTGGAGGACGTCGGCGTCGCTACCGCCGAGGTCGTTGAAGATGCGGCTGGTGATGAACAGCATCACCGGCATCGACAAGCCGTCGCCGATGGCGCCCACCAGGCCCAGCACCATCAGCACCACGTCCGCCGCGTCCGCGTGCATGAACACCGACGACAGCGACAACCCGAACGGCCGCGCCGGTGCCGCCTTCGCCGGCGGCCCGTCCTTCTCGGCGTCTGCCGCTGCGCCACCCATGTCTCCGGCTAACGACGCGTCGCCAGCGCCTGCCGGGTAGTTATAGTGCAGAAGCTCGCGCGCGGCCTAGCTTGCTTCCAGGAGCCGTAACAGTTGTTGTGTTTACTCGATCTATTCTATAATCCGGCCTCCTTTTCTGGCCGTTTAGGTGGTGGTAGTCTCTGTCTTCTCCTCTAGTCCGCTGGAGGAAGACAGAGATGCCTAGGACTTATATATAGGGTGCATGCGCCAGCAAGCAACCCATATTTGCTACTCCCTCTGCTTCGAAGAGTCAATAGATGAAAGTAAGCGGAGTTGATGTAAGGAGCGGTAATTGCAAAACAAAAACCCTTTGCTAATTCCCAGTCAACCAGATTTAAGTTCGAGCTCGGTTCAACTTTTTTGACTGTGGAATTTACATCGTGATTCGTAATTACATAGAGTTGCACATGCTGAATTGCATATGCAATTGGGTGACCAAGAATTAAGTTAATTCTCGTGAACCGAGAAGTAGCCGCCTCCGAACAAAAAAAATACAAGCTTCATGCAAAAATAGAAAAAATGCTCGTAAGCTATCGGGTTAAAGAACGCCATGGAGGATTAGGAACCAAAAAACCTCATTCTCTAGGAGTGCCTCTTTCTAAGTTGAATTGAAAAATATTCATGTCTAAGTCAAATAATCGCTGAAGCTTATCCAATGCAATTTAGTAGCTGCAAAATTTAAAAACGTGTGCAACTTTAGTGTTAGAAATGTGCCATTGACATTTGCACATTCTTAGAACTAAAGTTGCACACAATGTTTGTGCAACTCTAGGTCTCCAAAATATCCAAATCTGAATGGTTTCGCTGTAGGATATATATTTTGATTCTTTAGAATTGCATGCTGAAGCGAGCGTAGTAACTCATTTAGTAGGAGCATGCATGGTTATTCCTCATCAAACTCTATTTTTGGTGCTACCTGCGTATGTGCTTACGAAACATGTGGAGCACGTTGCTAGTCATATGTTAGTCAAGTGCTTGCTTGTTGCAACAAAAGGTGGGGTTCCTCAAGTCGTTCTTTTTTCTTCCTAGGGACATATGTCCCACGTAAGATTTTCAGAGTTTTTAGCATGCTGAGAATTGAATCATGTAGCGTAATAAATCTAGGGTCTTTGAACCGCAAGGGTATGCACATAGGTGGTGGTGAGCCGCTTGAAAACTAGGAACTTAATACCTAGGGCTAGGAAAAAAAAAAGATTTGAGCTATTATGTTATGGTCCTATGATATTGTTTTGTTTTGGTTGCTCACCACATATGCCATGTGGTTATTATGTTATGGTCCTAAGGGATCTAAAATAAACAAGAAAACTTCAGAAGTGTCATTTGGACACGAGAATTATTCTCACAAAGAGATGAGAACATGAGGGACAAAAGCAAAGCCTCATACTTTTTTCCCTCCAAAACTTCTATTGAATAGCTCGTACCATAAGAATCCAAGGAATCTAAAATTCCTATTCCTTTGACGTACGGTATCATAGGGTTTCTTATAGGAATTCTATCCTCCAAATTTTATGTACGTTCTCCTTCAGGCCTTAACCAAGGAAGCCACTAATCCCGGGATGTGCACTTTTACTTTTAATCCGTGAACTCGATCTTTCCGTTAAGGAGTAATGATACTATAGAACAAACGACAGTGACTGCATTCCACAGAAATCCAAAAGTTAAATCGACATGTGTTACATTGACCGGAGAAATTTCGCTATCAGTATGATCAGTAGTGTTCTCCAAGGACAGCCGCGCAACCAGAGAGAGAGAGATTAACTAATTGAAGCCGCTGCGACCCCTATAATTAGCAGGGGAAATAAGGAAGGTCGTTGACTTTCAAAAACGTCACTAGTGACGCTTCTGCTGCCGTGCTACGTCTCTCCTCGAGATAAGCCAAAGCTATACGCCGTATAGCATGCTAGCTGCTGATCCAGCTGGGACTGCGACTCCACTCAAACATGTACAGGTCGCCGATCTGTGTTAATAGTACTGTACTAGTTTAATTTAATCAGGGGAGGGGGTCAGGGCGATAAGCATGTTTAATGCATGGATTAGTAGGTCGCGGGACTAGCTAGCTAGGTTTCCAAGTCTTCAACTAAACTTGCTCGCCCCGCTTCTTCTGTTTTTCTATGATTGACGTACGTGGGGTTAGTCGCGGCCTCGGACAGGGTCATCAGGCTGATTCCGGCCGGTTCGGGGAATGGCATGGCTGACAACAGGTGTAACAAAGCGGATCCTTCTGTGGGTACGTACACAGATGTGTTGTAAGCTCTACTAAGCTGTAGTAACAACTCTGTTTGATGCATCTATTTCTTCCCGATGTCGTGTAATATACGGATGTTTGGAAATAAAATGAAAGATCTGCTACTTCTAATTATAGATGCATCAATGGTTTATGTCTATTTCGAGAGTACGCCAAATGCCGTACCATGTTTTCATAGAGAACAGAATGTAGATCACACGATGTTAACACTTGCGGCGGACAACAAGTGTAGGTAACACACCCACCAAAAATAGAAGATTACAGTATTTTCACACCCTATTTAAACCACCTTCTCACGCCAGAATCCATTTGCTTCATATCTTCTAATTAAGATTCAGGATGCGAGACTATCCTCGTTGCATTTTTTGGGTGATATTACCAAAGACTAGTGCGTTACTTTGTTTCCACAAGTTCCAGCATGTCACAATCACCAAGGAATCGTATCCTTTCTTCTCGTGTCTAATTGTCTATCGAATCGGCTCCTAGAAATGATCCACCGGTCGTCGAGTCAGGTCACTGGTTTTAGAAATGACAATAGGTACCCATGGCGTGAAAACATTCAGGGCTCCTTTGATTCATATGAGTTTTAAAGGATTGGTATAGGAATGAAATCCTATGGGATTTTTTCCTTCGAAAGCTGTTTGATTCATAGGGCCACATTACGTAGGAATTTTTTTCATAAGAATCTTGTAGTGCAAACTCCATAGGAAAATAACATGAGGTCTAACCTTATGAAAAATTTCTTCACCACAATCAAATAAACTTTCTCTTCCCGTAGTATTCAATTAGACATGTCATCTCAATCCTATGTTTTTCCTATTCCTACGCTTTCTCTATCCTACGAATCAAAGGAGCCCTCAAACCAAACTGACGCCAATAAACACTTGGAACCAAAATGTGGTATGTCGTCTATACCTCTTGAAGACGATGATCATCAGTATTATCTTGCAATCCATGTCACACTCTTCAATCCGATATCCATATTATATGTTGAATGGCAAGCCAGATAAAAGTCTGGTTATGTCACTACTTCTTTATTCATGTACTTGCTTGTTGATGCTTTGTCCTTGTTGCCTTGAATCTTCTTTAATTATACTATGGTTATGTGCATCCATGGATGCAAAGGCCGCAAAATTTGACCTTATTTTTCTGAAAATGGAAGAAGATGTTTGTCTAGTTAATTTGCTGAAGAACCAAAACCAAGAAGGACAAGACAAACCTTGTGTGGGTACCCTTCATGATACACTGATGTGTTGTAGTAACAAACTTTAATTGGTTTTAGTATATGTGCTCGCCTGACCCCACCCATTACCACTCCTGATGTCTCATAACTCCCTTTTATGTAAATTTTTCCTCCTATGTGTCACGCTTTGTAATGACATTCTGAATATAACTGAAAGATCTCCTGCTGCTTTCGAAATAAAAGTACGACACTTGTCTCCTCGACGACCTAAGGGAACCCGCACTGTAAGGTCTACATTAAGGTTGATCTTATACATTCAAGAAAAAACACGTTATCCTTACTTAAGGTCTACCCTAAGCTTGTAGCTACCCACACGGAACAGATGATTTTCTTTTCTCTCCTCTCGCAATATGAACATGTAACGTGACTTACCTAACGGCAAAGTATACATCAAAGCTAATTCCACAAGCCTTGTGGGTCCTAACTCATGGCAAAAGATGACCTCATACACCGTGGATGCCCTAAGGGCGCTGCTGCTTGAAATGGTTCATACCACCTGGGTGGATGGAACTATATGCTGATCTGTTGATGACTGCTTGTTAGGGGGTGAGTGTTGGGTAGATGACAGTCACCGAATACTAATTTGAGTAAAATTTTGAACCACATTTTAGAGACATGCATGTTCAAGGAATAATATGTGGAGATCTTCTTCTCTTCAGAACCTTCGTATGATGTGAAGGACACAGGAACATGTTCCGGAGAAAAAGGCATTTAGCAGAATGAGTGGTTCATACTTCATACGCAAGGTCTTTAGCCAAGTGACACACCAGGATCAATCGCCACACTAGGACTAGACGTCTAGACCAGATCAACTAATATGAAAGTATAGTACACAGGCAACACTCTGAGTACGCAGACCTGCACACCTATCGTTAGGAAACCTACGATAGGTCAGATGCTAACAAGTAGGAGTAAATTATGCGCCTTGCTAAAAGAGAGGCACACAGAGCATTGAAAAATGCACAAAAGAGGTGATAGAAAGGGGAGGAATAGATCCTACCTAAATGCACAAAAAGTGCATGCATGCTCTGTGCAGATTCTTATGTAGATTGCAAGTTGGGAGATTATTTTTATGCAGCTAGATTGCAAAAGTGAAAGATAGGAATCTCATGCGTTCTACTGCTACTGGGACAGCACATTGGCTCCAGTGTAGTGGGATAACTGTTTTTCAGTTGTAAATTGGCAGCTGGGACTGATTCCATGACATTTTCAGTACACTGGCGTACTGATTGTGACAAGGGAATTGCAATGCTTCCATTTCATCCTCTCACTATTGACAGTTGAGTTCGCCGCGCAACTAGGCGGTAGATCTTACAACATCACTTTTGTGTCGTGGAAAAATAGTATTACCTCTGTTCTAAAATATAAAACTTTTTGTTAGGCTTAAATAGCTGGCCCTAAATTTTTTTGTAGCGAAGGTAGTATTTTTTTTCTCCACCACTGTGTGAGCTTAGTTTCGGTCATAACTCTACACTAGTAAAATATGGGTCTTTCTTTTGCAGTTGCCAAGTTGAGTCTTAACTTTCAATAGTAGCCAGATTTGGTCCTTGGTCCTGTCGCTGTGGTACGACAAATAACTTGTTGGTGAATTCGCACATGTGAGCCAGTAAGCACACAAACATAACCAAGATAAAAATCAGAAAGAAAATCACCAAAAAATGGAATCCAAGATTGGAAAACAAGAAAAATTCGGATTAAGGAATATTACACAAAATATATTGAAAATTAATGGCTGGTATTTTCTTATTAATTAGTGGATTGTTATATAGTGGAAAAAAGGAGGAACGACTAAAACTTGGGTGAAATCCAAAGTATCTCGAATGGAATACATCGAAATTAGGGAGGAACATAAGAATATAAGATGTTTAGTGGTATAAACTATATTAAATTGTGTTTAGGTATGTGACCTTAATTGATTTATTTTGGATCGTTGCAAAGCAGGGGCACATTGCTAGCATTGAAAATTATTTTGAACAAAACGGGCAACATTGCCTCATTTTATTTAAAAAAGTAGAAGAGAATTGACCGGTTCATTTGCAGGGAAACCGGCCGAAAACCCGTACAATGCACCAATGTCGTTATGGAACACGACCACACTGGGCACACCACCACAGCCAACCCGGCTACCCACACGAAGCACAAACACACAAGGAGACCGTGTCGAGGTTGCCACGAAGTTTCATCGTCATCACTCCTCCGCGAGCCAGCGACTCCGACTTCACCAGCAGCTTCCCAAACGGAGCCTCACATAAGCATTGGAGCCCATGCCGGCCTATGCCAACAATTGGCCACACACGCCAAGGACAGACAGCTCCGAATCTGACGACGAGCTTCACAAGGGAATTATGCTGAACCTGCGCCGATCGAGAACTCTGCGAAGCCACCGGTGGCCGGTCATCGTCGCCGCCTGGACACCCTCCACCGCAGCTCCGACTCCACAACAACACAACGGAGCAGAAGGACCCATCGGACACGCCGAGAGACTCGACTACCAAAGTCCAGCTGCGACCCATCTTCCGCCCAAAGCATCCTCTTTGCCAAACTACACACTTGGACCTTGCACAGCTATCCGACAACCAGCCACCTTCATTGAACCCCTAGGCGACTCCGAGCCGATGCCCCCAAGAAGGAAAGAGACGCAAAAGCGCCTCCATCGCCCGATCCCAGATCCGAGGTTTCCCTCCGGAGTCAAGGCCGCAGGAGGAGGAGTGAGCACCACACATGACAATGCTTCCAAGGAAGTCCGCGACACCCACGGGCGTCACCACCGTCAGCTCTGGCAGGAACCGGAGCAAGAATTTCTTCCGGTGATGCTCAACATACACTCCACCATGAACCGGCCACCCACAAACCACCACCGAACACGCCGAAGCCGCCGGCCAACACACCCTGCCGGGATAGCCCTGCACCACCAGGCCGAAGACACCGGCGCAGCACTTCGCGCAACACCTGCATCTCGCCACGCTGCCAGCCGGCCGACAGCACGTCACCACCACCTCTTCCCCCTCCCGCTCTGCCAGCACCACCACGCCGCAGACCAGCGCCTGCAGAAGCCCCGCAGAGCGCCGCCTGCTGCGTACCCACAGGCCGCCGCCGCGCCGAACTCACCGGCCCTGGAAGCCCAGATCGGGCCCATCTGGGCCCGCGCCACCACAGGAACCAGGAGTGCCGCCGGGGGCCGCCTACACCGCCCTCGCCACAGCCGTCTCCTCCTCAAGCCTCAGCGCGGCGCCGGCCGCCGGCTCGCCACCGGACACCATCGCCGCACCACCGCGCCCCGGGGCCGCCGCGCACCTCCTGCGCGAAGGTCGCCGACGTCGCCCACCGCCGACCCGGGGCCGCTGCCCCGGCGTCCATCCTCAGCCACCTGCTCTGCAGCCCAGCTCGAGGGTCCCCGCCACCCTTAGGGCGGAAGGGCCCGCCGCCACCGCGGTCGAAGCCGGCGGCAGCGGCGGCGCGGCTCCCTGTCGTCGATCTCCGCGAACGCTTGTCGGCTCTCCCCCGGGCCGCCCTGGCGCGGACGACACGGGGGTCGGGGGTGAGAGGGAGGGAGGAGAGGGAGGAGGGGGAACGCCGGCAGGGAGGGGCTTGGCGGCGGCGGCGCTGGGTGGGAACCCTAGAGGGAGGGAGAGCCCGCGTCTCGATGCTCTCCTGCATTGAAAATTATGAAGTTTCTATAAAAAAATTAGAGAATGTAAAAGTTAACAGAAGCATTTTAAGATATGAAATTTGAGAATCCCACACAATATTTAGGAACATTAATAAGAAATCAAGAAATATATTCACAACTTTTCATTCTTTTATTAATTTTTTAAATTCCCTCGTTTACCACAGAATTTTGATAAATTTCAACAATTTCTGTTTTTGTTTTTTATTCCAACTTTAAAATAAATTTCAGATTTTCTGCAGTTCCTTTTTATTTTTTAGTTCCCCAAATCTTTCCTATATTTTATGCCTTTTCCTGTTGTCTGGGCAGCCATATGTGTGAAACCAGTGCCACGTTATCGTTACCTCTTTGACTGTGGTAGCGTAAAACATGTTAGGTTTGGAATTATTTTTTGGACAAAGGTTTTGGAGTTAGTAAAAACGTGATTGTAACATACTTATTTTTTCGTACTATGCCATTTCTAGTGTTTAATTATATATGTACTACTAGTCAATATGTATCTTTGTAACATGGACCTGCAATTAACAATGGGGACACATGTCTATTTCTTCAACTAGTGTGGTAACGTCGAAGCTTCCTTTGGCGTTGTTTGAATGTATGGTTATTATAAGTACAACGGATTTGTTGGAATATATGATGCTCAGATTTGAGCGTACATGGGAAGTGTTACACGCACCTATAAATGTGTTGAAGTTAAAATGTGGTAGCTAACCAAACACGTCCTAGCTAGTACTTAGGTTCTTAGACAAGAATCAGTATAGATTTCAGATATTGCAAGCACATAATGATCTCAAGTACAATGCATGTATATATGCGTCACATCAAAAAATTCGATCACCACCACGAGTTAGTCATCCGCATGCAAATTCCTCTCCAGCTTTCTGCTATATTTCCATGGCCGAGGGAAGAACAGAGGACCGTATCAACGGCTCCGACCCAAAAGGAAATCAAAAGCAGCCACCAATGGAGATGGTTCAAAGATTGATGTAACCTGCCTCCTGTAAAGCTATGCTTACTTTGGCCAGTCCATTATCACGTACGTTGCAAATGATGAACTTTTCTCGCAAAACAGTAGTCGCATCAGCGGTAGTGCACAACGTATGTGCAGAAAGTAGACAAATGTATGCATAAGTCTAATGCTAACATTAGACCTTCAAAATTTCTTTTTTTACAGCTGAAAAATGTTGAAATTTTTCCTATTTTTGCATATGCACATATACGTCCATCACATCTGTTTCAGCTCTATTGGAAACTTTGAAATGGACAAACTACAAAGAATAGCAGAGTAGTAGTGCTCTTTTTTTAGGGTAGCAGAGTAGTAGTGCTGCAAGAACTTAATTGTTCTTTTTAATGGAGACAAAATCTTTGCCGACACACTGAAAATTTCACTGATGGAGCCAAAGCACGCTTGAAAACATGAATAAAACGTCAGCTGATTGGTCCAAGAAAATCATGCCGTCACCTAGTCCTTATGAACGTCATTGCTAGTTATTAGGACAACAATATTGTTAAATTCCTTCCATTCGGAAATAGTAGACGTGTTAGCCATATATGTGGTCTGCAATATGGAATTGGAACAGTATATTTTCATATGGATACGTCATGAAGAAGTGATGTAACATTTTGACAACGGTGCAGTGCCCTAGCAATCAGTCCAAATCGAAATACCCTTCTATGCCCTGCACAGTTAGTTTTTCTCATCATGACCATTTTATTCCCGACCTTTCTTCTGTTCACATAAGGATTATTCAAATACAGTGAGTACTATTTCATTGCCCTCAATCGACAAAGTAAAGTATTTTCACAAAAACAAATACAGGTGGTACTTTAGTTTTTCAGAGATGCATATAACTTTTTTCTCTCCAAATTTGACATTTAAATACTCTTATTTTTATTACTTAATACACTTAAAAAATTACTCTACTTATTAGATTACTTGATTGCTGATAACTTATTACACATGGATCACTTTCGTAATTATGTGAAACTTTTGAAATGAAAATTCAAAGCTTTACAAAAAACACAAAATAGGCAAATTTATCTATTCGTAGTTTCCGGTATAATTGAAGGAAAAGGCTAATATTTTGAGCATTTGTACGGGTATTTTGTATTGACCTTGTAAGGGCAGGGAGTACACTTTGAACGTACGAAAGGGCATATATGCTAGCTATACATTATTTAAGGAGATGTGATATTATGACATCTATGGCAATAATACTTTCATCTGGATAATCTAAATAGTGTGTTAGATATACTACGAACTTAGAGAAATTTGACTGTATGTTTCTAGCACCTACTATCTCTGTCCACAATTACATAGCATTCTGTGTTTAGTCAAAGTCAAGCTTTGTAAAATTTAACCAAATATAAAGGAAAAATATATCAGCGTGTACAATATAAATTTAGCATGATTAGAATAGTCAAAAAATATATTTTTAGATTTTATGCATTTGATATTATAGATGCTCATAGTTTTTCATATATACTTGGTCAAACTTTTAAACGTTTGACTGAAACGGAGAGAGTACATCACTTGTTTTCGATTGATATAGTGGTGTGTGTAGCTGTGTATAATAATTTATTTTTTTATTCCTAGAAAATTTAGGTACATCACGGTATTCAAGCTAATATATAGCTCAAACTTGCGAGCTTAAAAAATATTGGAAGAACAGGCAGATCTACCGCCCCTCCTACCCAGGCAGCCGCAGGGCTTGTTGCCAGCAGTGCAATGTGAGTTTAGATAATTTTCCGTAGTGATTGTCTGAAAATTTACATATTAGGCAGCTTGATTTGTGGTTTGATCGAGCTTTGAGAAATCTCTGGGTCCACAAATTGACCAGAAGAAAGTGAAAAAAGGGATACAAGATATACATCACTAAGGTTTCATGGGCATTGTACAAAAAGGGTTCGGAGTGCTTTGATCATGGATCCCTGTCTAAGATGGAAAAAAGCTAGACATGAACACATAATTAAACCCACTTTTCTTGCCTCCTGCTTTGATGATATCTATGTGTAAATCAGGATCTTTGAGGAGGCGGCGAAAGCAAAAGAGAGCGGCTCGATCTTCCTCTACCTATCTAGGACCATGCTCATTTCCACTTCGTCTACTTTTCAACAAAGCCTTACCTAGTAAGCATTCTTGGCCGTTCATGCTTCACACTCTTGGCCCTTGCAGCATGCACCAAAAGGGACAAATGGATGTGCACGAGTGCTACTAGATAGGGACCTGTCCTTTCCTAGGGCTGATCATGAGGTTACTTATAAAAGATATGCCTCTTAGATTGTGTGTGCTTTCCTTTTGAACGACAAACTAGTTAAGGGAGTCGGCATTGTTACCCTCTGCTTTACATGTCAAAACTAATTCATGATTGCTAGCGGGCAAGCAGGGTTTACTGGCATAAGGCCCACCTAGGGATGTAAAGGGACAGATAAACGGCGCCACAATGTCTGTTTAATTAGTTTGTTACGCTGCGCATTTTCCAGGCAAAAGAACATTTTTAAACTGTTGGACCAATAAATGGGTTTAAACGGCGGCATTTATCTGACCATTTAGATCCCTAGGCTCACCACACATGTGTGAACGGCGGAGCAGGCACACGTTCTGCTTTTGTTAAGCGCGTCTGAGATTAGTTTAGTACTCCATGTACAAGCTGTCCTACATTTCTCCAACTATATAAACTCAGCTGGTATGGCCAGCAAGCATTGCATAATGTAGTATAAATACGTGGGATTCTATACCTTGGCAGCAATCTCTTTCCTGTCGGTGTTGTCCCAGGAAACGAATTCCAATCTGTTTCTCTTGCAACTAATGTGCTCACATTTTTCTCCATTATGAATTACTGTACGTGTTAGGCGCTATTCCGGTAGCTATCACGATTGATTCATGGCATAAGCATGCGATGCATTAGGATGAACTTATTCTCATGGAAATGGGCATATAATCCATTCTTGATATAAAATAAATAAAGATCCTTGGAGGTATTGTATAATATGAGACTAGACTGATAGACCCATAAAGGGGACTAATGGGAATAAATCCCTTTCGTATTAAAATGCAAGACAAAAACTTTACACATGATGCAACTCGTATCCTTACTGACAATAAATTACTAATGTCCATGCATACGTAGCACTACCTGTTCCAGAAGAAAGATTCATATTAGTTACTATAAAGCGAAGATTGAATGATTGAATTGCGTACTGATTGTAGCATTTGTATATGCTGGTCCTATTAATCACGACGGTACTGTTCCAGAACAACAGCTGTATTATATTCTGAATACACGCGTACTGTCATGTCCTCAAGGTAGTGATCGACCGTCTTGATTCTGCAATCTTTGACAGACTTATTTTCGTGGGGAAGATCCAGATCCTGAAAATCCCGATACATGTAGAACTGCACACTTGCAAAACATGAAAATAACTGGTCACACTTGCCCTACTGTTGGTACAATAAAACTATTGCTGTGTCATCCCTAATACCAAATAAAAAAAGAAACTATGATGCCTATATTAGCGCCGACGCCAACGTCTCAATGGTGATACCTACTTAATTATAAAATTGCTTATTTACAATAAATAACTACTCTACCAATCAAAAGCGCGTCATATTATCAATCAAACTTATGTACATTATTTTCTTGTTTTATTTTCAAAATGGGGAACGGAGCTCCGGTCTTTGCATCGAAACGGTGCACACACTTTTTTATTGCATAGTTCAAACAGACATAAAGAAAACAAACCCGAGGCCACATACCTCGCACAGAAACTCCACCAGACTACCACTAGCCCTATGGTATACGTACAAATAAAATAAAATACAACTTATAGGTAAAACATTCAAGAAGGAAACGTCGCACTTACGCCGCTTGTGACGAGTCAAATCTAGGTCGACCCGGGATTTTCTAACATTATTTTCTTGTTAGAAAGGAAACACCATTATTATACAACCATAAAAAATATTAACATGGTGACGCCAATCGCATTGGCCTGATTATATTTAGAGGCCGTGCACCGTGTAGGGGTCAGCTTCTAGAAGAGACAGCTCTGGCATCTTGAAAGGACATGGACTAGCTGCCGCCAAGTCCTCTGCCTGTCTGGAATACATACTCCACGAGTAAGCATCTACCTGTGATGGTGCTTAATTAGATGGCATCGATCTGTATGTTTAAAAGCTTACAGAAAATGAGGTGATCTTTTTGGAGGGATTACACTTCCTTAGTTATTCCCAAACTTGTGGCCGCGCATGATTGATTGCATCATGCCCCGTTGACTCCAACTGGTTCTTCGTGTCATGCATGACATAATTAGTCACGTATAGCTTCTTTCTAGTCCATATCCATTGGTTCATACGCGTAGAGTGGGAGTTAAATAACTAACTGATAGATAGTTTTTTGTGTCAATGACATGTTGACATGGTTTGTCGAGTATCGGCTTCAGTTCTGCTTTGTAATAGGCAACTGGAAATGACTATTTCTAAGTCGCGTACCGCTTAGAACCGTTTGATTGTGCAAGTGCAAGGGGATGAGACAATCTCGATATGGCAGCTAAGCTATGAGCACTTGAAAGAGAAACAACAATTGTTAAATTGATGGCCATAAGCCGCTGCACCAAATTTGTCTGGAAGCTTACTACATCAGAATCTTTCGGTTAAGTCCATGCGTGTATATAGATTTTTTAAATGATCATACTGTCTTCCTGCAGAAACACCTTTGGAAATTGAAAGTACCATTAAAGATTAGAATCTTTATGTGGTTTTTACTCAATAAAGTTATCCTAGTAAAGGATAATCTTGCTAAGCATAATTGAAATGGTTACAAAAAATGTGTTTTTTTGTGACTCAGAGGAGTCTATAGATCACTTCTTTGTTTCTTCCCCTTTTGCGCGTATGTTATAGACAGTGGTTCAATATGCGTTTAATATCTCTCCACCAACAAATGTTACGAATATGTTCGGTCATTGGTTTATTGGAGTTGATAAGAAAACTAAAGCCCAAATTTGAGTCGGGACTTGTGCTTTACTTTGGTCCTTATGGAATTGCATGAATGACATTATATTTAACAAAGAAGGAAATGCTAAGTTTTTTGCAGGTTATTCCCATGACTACACATTGGATAAACGAGTGGTCCTATCTGTTACTATGTTTCATTTTGAAAAAAAAAAAAGAGAAACAACAATTTCCGTAATTGCTAGAGATGTAAGTGGGATCAAAATTTGAACTAGAAATCTCCAAATGAATTATAAGTTAAATTTTGATGGGATCCTGCTTGACACCTTAGTAATTGCCACAGTCACCAAATCGGATTGCTAACTGATTGTGAACTGAAAGAAACAAATATTTCAAAGGCTATTCTTCTAGTGTTGCATCCAAAGGAAAAGGCTAGTAGAGTAGTAGCTAGATGTTCTTGTTAGACGTTGACGCGAGATGGACCCTTCGAGGGCAAAGCTACGAGATGTGTATACACAAACAACATTCTTTAGCGCGCAATTGCAGGTGTCCACCACCGAAGCAAAAGGTACGTGGGAGACTGCTCCACGTGACCGGAAAGCAGTGGCGCACAGTGAGGACACCTTATCATGCATGGACTCGACTTGCCTGTTGCTGTGTGTATATAGGAGGCGATGAATTTGCTACATTACGGATGTTTATCAATAAATTTAGCAGCTCTCCTGCTAACATTGTAAAAAGGAAAACTGCTTATAACTTTAATTGACACATTTTTTTTACTATGTTAACCATGACATCTTAGTTCACCTTGATAAGCCTCCCCGTCCGTGCACTATATGTCCGGATATCAAAATCGGGTCTAGCTGCGCCTTCCATTGGTCTGAATGGCACGAAAACGCGCCTGACATCCCCTTGTCCGCCCCCAACTTTCGGAGCCGGCTCTGGGGTGCCGAACACGCCCCTCCAACATGTGAGTCCAAGGTGTCACAGTCTCACAGACACATTCGAGCCAGTTTCATTAATCGCGCCCACCCACCTTTTTTGTTCCTGAGGTAAACGCTGTTGTTTCTCCATGCGGCAGTCATGTAACTTCTCCACGCATCGCCGACATTAAACCGACACAACGTAACCAGCCGGCGCTTCCCTCCTTCACCATCAAGGTTTCTCCGCCTATAAAATGGTGAAAAATGGCACATTGTGCTCCCATTCATCGTCCAACCACAAAAAGTGGGTCCACCACCTAGGCCACCCTGAAGTCAGACGCGCACAGGCGCCACCGCCAGCGCCGAGCCAACTCCTCCTCCTTCACCAGACAACGATGACAAGGAGGAGGAGACGGTGGAGGAGGATGAGCTGCCGCACTTCTCGAGTACGTCATCCTGCTGGCCTCCTACGCCATCGCGTGTCCGGAGAGGCTGAGGGTCGTGACCCTCAGGGAGACCAACGACACTATCGTAGAGCACGTCACAGAGATCTACGTCGCCTCTGCGGTGAAGGAGGCCGCTACAAGACAACTCATGGTTGACGAGCGGCAAGCCACCATGGCGTTGCAGGCCTAGAGGGAGGCAATGCACGCCGCTCTACTTGCGATGTAGGAGGCACACCACCAGGCGGCGTGCGAACAAGCGTCAGCGACACTTCGTGCACCAGGGCAAGGCTAGCCCAACAAGCCCTCTTATGTCGTTGACCTAGAGTAGATTAGGTTTAATTGATATAGTGTTTAAGTTTTAGTTTAAATTTGGTATAATAAGTCTAATTTTGAATAAGATTTGACGTGTTTATTCAAAGTTATAACTTATAAATTAAGTGCTCAGTTTTAAAAAAATACCATGGGGGAAGCCACCCCTATTGGGACCGACACCTCAAATAGTAGACACTTTTTGGTTGCATCGGATACATTATCGAGAGCGTCGGTGAAGATACTCTAAGGCATCGTTAGACAAGAGATGCTCTAACACATCATTAGACAGAAGATGTTCGTAGTGTTTTACTAAGTATTGTCCCACAACTCACTCAATCCCTTATTACACCTAGTCCCCTTCTCCATTGTCAAAATTTAAATATTTGGCACGCAACGATTTCATTAAAGCCACAAAAATAATGAATCTAAAATATACTACCCCACACAAAACACTGTGCAATGCTGGCACATCACCATGTGCTTTAGACCATACATGCACCTATGCATAGATAGGCTCTGACTGAAAAACAAAAAAAAATTGCCCTACGTAGAACTCCAAGATTTAATATATGAAGTTGCAAGTAAAATGGCTGATCTAGATCCATACCAACAACAAGTTGCGGAATTAGATTGTTGGTGAGATCCGTTGATGCAGATCCATGAAGCTAGATGTATCCCTCCCAGCCGTGACGATTTTTCCAGCCGGTATCCATGCGTACGTGATCATCAGTCTAACAGTGCTCCGCCATCCAGGGCAAAGAGCAGTCATAACACTAATTAACAACCTCACATCGTATGGTGGAGAGAGAGAGAGGAGGGGCAGCCCTCCAACACTTGGCGTAGGGAGAGGGGCTTCCCATCTCTCCTTTTATGGGAGGAGGGGAGGTGCCTTGGGGAGAGGGTTTCCCTCCCCCATATAGTACCGACGGCTGGGTCCCCTCCCCCCAAGGGGCGGCTGCCAACAGGAGGGGAGGATCCCCAACCCTAGGCGCCCCACTTGCATTGCCCCCCCACCCAGTAAGAAGGGGGCGCCACCTTAATGGGTCCAACCCGCTGGGGGCACATGCGGCTCCCCCCCCTCCCGCAACTGGTCCAACCTGCTGGGGCAGCTCATGAAACTTTCTAGATAGTTTTAGAACATTTTGATACCTTCCGGATTCTTCCATTGTCCATTTGGTTCCACCAGGACCTTCTCGGTACCTCGAGAAAGTTCCGATCTCGACTGTGGAACAATTTCGGTAACCTTCTCTCATGTTCCTAACCATATTAGTACTCAATAGACGATACTAAAGCGTATGACCACGCAGTAACATAGACATGACTCTGATATCTTTCTGTTCAATAATCAATAGCGGGACCTGAACACCCATATTGATTTCTACAGTTACATGAATGTATTTGAGTGAACTTGTTCCCGTACTCTTTGGTTCACGATACTTAACAAACTCCAGGGTAACACTTGATCACGATACGTTGTTATTCTTGTTATATGTTTTTTATTTTTCTCGTTTCCGTATTCCGGTATTCCCATGATTACATCACGCTATGTCTTGCCAGACGATGATCGATACAGTAATACCCAGTGGGCCCAGAGAATATCCCTCATCGTCGAAGGAGCAAATCCCAATCTCGAACTATTAAGTCCTATACTTGCTTTTCCAACATAATTGGAAACTGCCGTTATGATCATCCTACTACGGCCGTTTAACAACACCAAAATAAAACGTCTGGCTAGAAACCTAATATTTTCATGGTATAAGGACGTGCATATAAGTTAACACTTCTACAATATTACTAACAACATTGTGACGATTATGATCTCGTAGTAAATCATACAGATGGGCTTGTCTAGCACTCATTATTCTGCCAACAATGTGCTCTAATTATTGTCGGCATCCTTATTACTTTTACAATGCCCATGGTAAAGAAACAGGATCACCATGCAACATATTTGCTAGTCTTAGAGGCAAGACTAGGAAACTACTTTCTATTTATGTTTTCACACGTGCATATGATTTTTACCTGAATCTCACATTAAATAACCATAACAGTTATTACTAAATATACATTAATTATAAACTTATTAGATAAATAATAACATTTATTATTACCTTTAGGACATATCTCCTTCACCCCCGGCGGAAGTGCAAGTGCTGGTGTCGAAGGAGGCTCCTAGCCCGGCTAAACAGCGCCCGCGAGGCCACGAGTGCGAGCACCGCCGTGCCCGTGGTCACCGACGTCGTCATCACAATCGACTCCGACGAAGAGATGTAGCCTACCGGCAGTGACCCTATTCTAAATTATTTATGAGTTTTAGTTTTTAATGTATTTCGAGGCCTATGTATAATTATTTTAAATCAGAAATGAGAAATAAATGAAATGGGTTGTTCCGTGTTGGATGCGTCGGCAGACTGGCGGCAATTGGAAGTTTTGTGCCCGCGGTGCCACCCAGAAGGACCAAAACGGACACAATTCATGTATCTTTTGCATCCCCACATTAGAGTTGCGCTCACCGCAGTAGCTTTCGTCAGTGGAGCCGTCTTGACGGCTGGTCCATGTGAAGCGTGGCAAAGAAAGCTGCCACTGCGAGAGCTCAGGCCGAGGCAACAAAGAAGCTACACTTGATTTTCTTCTTCGAATGGGAGAATGTGGAGAGCACGAAAATGGTGTCCTCGAGCCGACGTAAAAACAGCAGAGTGCGAAGGCGTGGCACAATTACCCCCACATAAAATCTATTAGTTCAGTGATAAAAACACCATAGTTTCAGGACAAGGGCTGAATCCATGCTCTCATTCCTAGGGTGGTTCATGACTAGAAGTTCGGTATTTTTATGTTTCAGGTTATTTTAAATTTTGTATTTAAAAAGGAAGATAGAATTATACTCCTATTTTACTACCGGTAAATTCGGGTACCCTATATTTTGGTTTTGGATTCAGTCATGACCAAATAGCATGTTAGATGTTGTTAGCACACAACTTGGATAGTGTTATGTAAAATACTGGCAGCATTTCAAGCACAATTTGGACAGTTTTGTAATACATACATTGTTAGTTTCAAAAAGGAAATACATACATTGTTATCAACTGGCAGGAATAAATGTTCAACATACCAAACAAAAATATTGCCTAGATATAGTACTCACAGTTTACGCACTTTACACGATACATAGGTCGCAAGGAGTGGGGAGAGTGGTAAATTGGGTCATTCTCCAAGAAAGAAGCGTCTAGTAGGATTGGCCCTTTAGGTCACGTTCTAAAGAGTGGGGGCTGGGTTGCTAGGGTGCTCTCACATAAAGTTCGGTCAATTCGGTCCATTCAGTTACCAGAATTTAATGACAGAATTACCGAAGAAATTTCAGTCTTTAAATTTGCTACCAAATTTTTAATTGGTCATTTCCATCTCGGTCATTTCAGTTTCGGTCTTTTTAGATTTCAGTTTTCAGTCATCGGTTTTTCTGCCCACCCCTATCCCATTCTTATAAAGCTCTCAAAGTTTCCACGGTACAACAAAACAAGGGTACAAGAAAGTTTAGCAATCAAAAGTCAAAATTCCATGATGACAAATGTGCACAAAAGATTTAGTTACAGCCACATATTACATTAGAAAATAAAATGCTACTGCTACATCGAAGAAAAAAACTAATGCATCATCACGTCTGGCTGCAAGTCACTCACAGAACACATAAGGTCCCATTTTTGCAACCAAGTGCTCGCAATCTGAAGCTGTTACACGATCATCCATTGATAATCACCTAATGAGAAAGCACTGCCATTCATTGTAGTTGTCTAACTGATGAACCTAGATTGTTTGTAATGACATGCCGCCATACAAAAAATAAATCAACCTTTTTGAAGAAACAATGTAGATAATCCTAATAGACACATGATAACACTATGCATATATGCTCACAAGTGCAACGTTTTGTAACCCAGAAACAATAGAAAATGAGGGAATCAACAATTACAGTCACTCTTTCAGATCTGAACACTCATATGTAGATAGTACTGCTAGTAGTAACTCCTCGAGTATACTAGATCAGAGAAGGACTTTACCACTACGAAAAGGTTGGATCTTTCAGGGTACATTTGGCCATTCTTTCCAAACTTTCAGGGTACATTTGCGAAAAATCACTTTGGTGCCCGAGCACAGATGCCCCCGGTAAAAATACCGCGGTAATTCCAGAGTGATGGCTCACAGGTACCCGCAGTTTAATGATGACGATGACCTTTCCAAGCTGGAGCATATGTGAGATGTCTGGACTCAGCAGCGTATCACACTGTCCGCGGTGTGCCTGTGCGAGGCCGTCTCCCCAGGGACGCTGCTCGCGTCAGTCCTCACCCTCGCGTCGCTGGCTGTGACGCTCGGGCGTTCCCGGTGCTCCGACGAGGTGCAGTGAGGCCCTGCGTATCACAGGCATGCTCCTCACCTTCCTCGACGAGCTCGGCGAAGGGTCGACCGCCAAGCCGCTTCACGGAGCCGCGAAGCTTGGCCTGTCCGAGATGCACGTGGCGACGCAGAAGCTTCAGTTCTTACTCATGGGAGTCATGGACTACGACATGAGATCTGGAGAGGGGCGGGGCTGTGGGTGCTGATGCAGGCCGAGTTTGTCGCCTCCGAGTTCCGGTTAGTCGTCGGCTCCGTCGCCACGACGATGGACCTGCTGCTGCCATACGTGGTCGGAGCGTCCGTCGAGGTCAATGACCTCGCGAGGTTTGTGCCAGAGCAGCGTGACACGCGGCGGTGCGGCCTGACACGGACGATTGCACGAAGAGGAGTGTGCGCTCCATGCTAGCCAAGTTCAGGAGTAGCGCAACTCCGCAAGCCGAAGACGCGAGGATGGTGCTCGGCCGGCGTCGGCATCAGGACCTGCCGACCTGGTGACACTGTGCTGAGATCGAAGGTTTTCCCAAAGGCCGAGCTGTTGCACCGCTTGGACGACGGCCGCGGGCCTAATGGCGTTCCTTCCTCATGTACTGTCATGCCGTCTTGTTCGACCGGGTTGATACCAAGATGGCTGCACCGTGGTGCCCAAGCCTATTCCAGCACCAACCCGCGCGGCGTGGACCAGACCGTAGCCACCCACCAGACGTCATCAAACGGTGGTTCAAGAGGGGCCGTACGGCGTGGCCTGTTACTGGCGACAAGCTCTGTTTAGCGCCGAGTTCCTGCCCATCATCATGGAGGTTGCTCGGCATCGTCGAGCAGCTTATCCTCAGCAGTGTTGCCTCGGTCCACGAGCAGCCGAGCAGCAAGCACCGGTCCGCGGTGGACAAGGCCGTTGTGGCGTTCGGCATGGCGGCGCGCGTCTCGCCGTGGCGGCGTGGCCTGCCTAATCCCCGGGCTCTTGAGGGAGCCATGCAAAAAAGGACATTCGGGGAACATGAAAAATCTGACGAACATGCGAACAAGAGTCACGCTGGGCCCGCCGTACATGACAACCCTGAAACTTACCTCGCCATGGTCGTTTTACTGTGCCTGCGACTACTGACAAGGAGGTGATGCACGAATCTAAACGTAACGTGGACGGTACAGATATCCAGAGCACCTGTGCTCGGGTGTCAAAACGTCACTCCCGGTACATTTGGCCATTCTTTCCATATTAATTCATGGTTAACATTCAAAAACAAGTGAAACAAAATCCTGAAAATAGAGAAAAATAAAACACCGTGCTAAATCCAAGTTCTCACAGGAGGTCGTTCTAACTTCTAATGAACTGTCGGGCTTCCGGCATTTAACAATATATTTTGTAATGATCAGGACTGTACTAGGTCATTGAGAAGTAGAGAGCTGTCATGAACAAACTATAAAGCGATAGATATAAGCAAGCGGGGAGATTTCAGTAAAGAAAATCTGGAACGGAGGACTTCTGCTCCAGTGGAAGTGCCTAACGAATTTGCAGCTGGTGCAATTACCTGATGGGGTAAGAGGGACTAGGCGGCTGTGAGATCAACAAGGTGGTACATCTGGGTTAAAAGTTCTTATGGTTGTTGATTAAGAAGAGGCTCTTACACAGCAGACAAGCTTGAACTCTTAACACGTTACAAAACGAAAATGATGCACTTCACGAGTCTATGTCCTCATAAAGAACTAGATCATTTAGACGCGCGTTGCTGCGCCTGTCCCTTAGGACTGTAGATTTGTAGGAATTGATGAATTATTTAAACTGGAGTGAGAAGTTTGATATATGTTAGGTAGTTAATATTTTGATAGAGTATTTTTTCTTATTGTATTGAATTAGTGTTTCCTCGAACTTGTTATAGTAATTTTGGTGGGCTATGGTTGACCAGCTTTTGCACACACGCCGGTCCACTTTCATCTGCAGTAATTAGTGAAAAAATATAAAATATTTTCATAGAAGGAACTGAAAGTACATGAATAGCGGCACTTCCGTTAGTTCTCAATCTGGACTGCATGTCAGGATGGGAATGGGTCGGCCCGGACCTGGCCCCTATGGCCTCAAGGCCAATTTGAGGGGCCATGGGTCGACCCAATCAAAAAATGGCTGTGGCCCGTTGGCCCATTGGGTATCTAGGGCCGACCCAAAATGTGAGCTGATCGCTGATCAAAATGTCCGTGAGTTGATCGCTGATCGAGGTTAGCTTCTTGTATCTAAAATATGCGTATTCTGAATATCTAGCATCAGTTAGCTAGTGACTCATGTCATGACGGTATATTCTACTGTATTATCTGGCAGCTAGTCAGCCAAAGCCGTGCTTAATTAATTCGATCAGCTCACTGATCAAGATGCACGAGTCGCACTAGCTGGGAGTAGCTAGCTTTGACAAAACTATGGACTTAACTGAAATTAACTAATCTATGCCAGTCAGCTTGGACTGATTACCAATGGAAGAACAGAGAACCGTGATGCAAAAAGGCAAAAACCAAGAACACAGAGCATGTGAGGCAGGGCACAGCCTAGCTTTTTTTTAGATAAAGAGTGTTTATTAATATCGAGAAGATACAACATGCACCCAGCCTCTGCAACAACGCAATAACCGAAGCCATTACGGATGCACACAGCCAAAAAACAATAAGAAGAAGAAATAAAAAGAAAAGTCCCGCTAAAGAGTTACAGTCCTTGCAGCAGCCGCACAACCACCACCAAAACAACACCTGATGTCCAATTCTTCAAAAGCAACGCCTTCAAGAAGAACAGTGCCAGGCACAACCAATTAAGGCCATACCTTGGGTTTTCACCCTGAAGATAATCCTCGCTCTCACAACAATGTCTTCAGCAAGACCACTGTCAGGCACAACCAATTAAGGTCAGACCTTGGATTTTCACCCTGAAAGGTAGGACTTTGGACTTCACGTATGTTGTCACCCCCACTAACATGCTGCTGCTCCAAGTCATGAAACACCAAGCCAATTCCTCAACTGCACAAGAATTCAAACCACCATTGTCAGTCCTCAGATCTCGCCGTCCATGTCATTCTCCGCCAGCACCATGGAATGAGAAAGCATGCTCCATGATATTAACAGCCAGCAGAGCTTCGAAGCGCACCCTCTGAAACCAAACGGTCAGAGAAAAACATGGGTGCACACGATCGAATACCATCCGATCCAACAATCTTCAAGCATGAGTCCCCAATGAAGTTCGTCGGCGGAGCTTTCCGAAACACGACCGTCCAGCCAGATCGATGGGGATATGCATCCGGCAGATCTTCATCTTGGCACGAGAAGAACACTAGGACCACCGCCATTATTATTCAGTCCCGCAGGCCCCGACGCCGCGAGACCACTCCCAGCAGGAACGACGGCAAGAGAGAGAGAACCAGCGCACAGCTAAGCACCGACATGGCCGAGCCACAGCCGAACGCATCGCTGACCCTGGCTGGATCCATCCGGCTCAGATCGGATCCAAAGAATCCAGATCAAGCCCAAGAGATCCGAGACAACCTCGATCCGATCCGCCACCAAGGCGGCCTGAATCGGCGGCGTCCCTCACCTCCACGCCGTCACTCCGCCGGGCTTCAGGTGCCGGCCGCCGGTCGCGCCGCCCCGTGCCCGCCACCTGCTCCCCACCGCCTCCGTGGGTCGCTGCCGCGGGGCACCTCAACTTCCCACCGTCTACGGCGGGATGGGCGCCGCCACCACCGCCGGAGCCGGCAGCAGCGGCGGCAGAGGGCCGGGACGGTGGGTGGCTGCTAGGGTTGAGGGGAGGTGGGCGCCTCCGGAGCCGCCTGGAGGGAGGCGACCCGGGAGGGAGATGCGTGGTAGTATATCAACGTTCAGGGCGCAGCCTAGCTAGTACGTCTTCAGTACGGCCACGGCAATCCATCAAACTGCAGTATGTACGTGTTCGACGGGAGGAATCGATCAAGCTAGCGAGCTAGCTTCGTGTACGTGCGCGTCTCGTCCGAAAGCTTCATCGCTGCCGGCGGAAAGTAATCAGCACGCCGGATTGCTCAACATATATGACTATGAGGTGGGCCGACCCAGCTGACCCAGCGGGTCACTCGGAGCCGGCCCTGCCGACCCAAATCCTGTTCAGGGCCGACCCAGCTGACCCATTGGCCTCAATGTTTTGGGTCGGGTCGGCGACCCAGCGGGCCGACCCGGCCCATTCCCATCCTGAACTGCATGTATGGTATATAAACAGTTGTTGGCATTTGATAAGACAATTTCATTAAGATGTTAAATTAAGGTGCGTCTATTCATATAAGCTGGAATGTGTAACCGAAGAAAGGAATGACTCTTCGTTGTACCTCTTCTGTTTCTGTGTTATTTAATTTTATTCAATAATCAATATTGGAGTATAAAGAGTATAAATGGAACTGGAAAGACATCCTAGTTTGCTTATTTATTATAATGTTCCCAATGAATGTAAAAAGAAATGGATGTATGCTAATTACTTAATTAGGGCAGGAAAAGTTAATACGTTGATCTCAGGCAGCCCAAAAACAGGTGAAATTCCCAATTAATAATAAAAAAACCTCGCCATGAGAAAATCCAGAAGCCCAACATCCCAGTTCCAAATAAATCCACAAGGCAATGAAGCAAACAACAATTGCTACTGGAGGTTCTATTGGGTAGCTTCAGGCGAGGTATATAGGTGCACCAATTGAAGGAGGTGAGCTATTGGAACCGTAACTACCATCTTCATTGGCTGCCGCTGATAGCTGCAGTTAGTGGCTTGCAGGAAGCGGTACTTTGCTCGTTGATTGAACATCAACGCATCAACTTTAACGACAAGCGCTCCTCTGTATCTCGTAGACACATCAGCTGGCGAGGCCCGCACACGCCTGGCGTTGGAGGAGCACTGCATTGAAAGTAACTTCATAGCAAGTTTAGGAATGAATTGACCTGCAGTCAAACAGAGGGTACTGCTAGGGAATATTTTCCCAGTAAATAGAACAGAGCAGGTAAATAGTTTACGGAAGTCTGTCGATTTTTTCCTGAAATAGGTACTGAAAGATACATTATTTATTATTTTCTATGAAAATAACTTAATGGAATAAATCAAAATGATTAGCCTACTTTCAGTTATATGGTGGTGTACTGGTGTGAGAGGAAACATTCTTTACACAAACAATGGAAGTGAAGCTTCACAAATATGATGACCGTAATTGGTTTAAGAAGCTTATTAAGTCAATGCTGAAACATGTACGCAAAAAAAAAAAAGGAATGCTGAGGAATAGAAATATTAGAAGCACATGAAAGTGTCGAACTCTATTTCAGTATAAAGATTACAAGGGCAAAGCCCTGTAAAAAGAAAAAGGAGTTTACTGAGTTGTCTGTCTGTTACCTACTCATGACAAGATTCAGTTAAGACCATGGAGATACTGAATGCAATATAATTTCTAAAGAAAAGAAATTCATGACCATATTATCTAGTATAAATAAGCAGCTTCACTTTAAGTACATGCTACATGAATCATTAAAATTGAGCAAGATACAAGGATAAACCTGCCCAACATCTGCATAGTAGAAGTAGGAAGGCTCTCAAAATCAAAACTGCATCTCCATGGCTTTCTAATACCCAAGCCCCAAATCTCTTGCTCCAAGTCACTATTGGGGAAAAGGAACTGACCTTAGAAATTAATTAGTTACCCCACAAGCTGTGGTTACTGATTTTCTTCTGACGTGAAAACGAAACATTACAGGAACTTGGAGGCGCATTAACTGTTCATGCTGCAGTTTTCTGTGTTCATCTAGTAAAATAACTTCAACTGCAGCAAGTAATTTGTCAGCTTTCAGAGAAAGAAACTTAACTGCGTCAGTGATAAATCGATATTATCGCTTGGCATGCACTAAATAAGAAAGTATCTTCACGCAAATGTAAAATCAGCAGTGGAGAAATCATTACCAATGTCAGATTTCAATATAAGAATCACAACCATCTGATCATACCAAACATCTGCTCACAAAACAAATATTTCAGAATTTGAGGTGTTGCATGTTCATTTAGTATTGTTGCTAACGGGACATCCATATTCATATGACATGGTTCTACGTGTGGCACCTGTACTGTAAGCACATATACATGGATACTATTACTTGCCAATGAAAATTCATCGAGAATAGACATGGTTGGCACTGTAAGAACTAAGAACATATATTAATGCATGGCTATGAATAAAATAGATGAGGTTTTAAGGACTGCCCTGGCCACCAACCATTGCAAATAGCAAGGAGAAGAAATCCACAATATTATAAAATCTGACCAGGTTCGGTTGAGAGGTACCAGGATAAGCACACCATTTAGGATTTCACAAACAGTAACAAATGTTGGGGAAAAGATGTAGTTTGCAGGACAAATTAGCAATCTAACAGAGAACCATTGATCCTGCAGGTTGTGATGTTAGGGTAAGAAGGGATAGTAAGAGAGGTTGAGGCATGAAGAAATTATATAGGGAATGGGGAATAACAATAACATACCATCATCATTTCCGCCGAGAGTTGCGCAGCCATTACTGGTTTGGCAGGAACTGATAATTTGGTGTGGCTTCAAAGCTCGCAATTCATCTTTAGTCACTGAAAATTCGATTCTAAGTAATGACCTATTGTTATGTTACCTGTTCGTTTTTGTTGAAATGCTAGACAGAAACTTCACCAGGACAGGAAGACCATCCCACGAGCATGTGATCCCCATAAGCTTCCTGTGAGAGTAATCCTTGCTTAGGATATATCTAGTATGTTCTAGTAGTACTATTCTTACATAGCCTTAGGCAGTAAGCTAGAGTAGAGAGCTATAAAAGGCTGTAGAGCTTTGTCATCCTGGTTAACAGTAGAAAACTCTAGAAGGCTAGCTGTAGAAACCTAGCTAAGGTCTGTAGTGACCAACCTTGTATCCTATATATATGGCACTATGTAATACAAGAAGAAGTAGCTTATGCAGCATACAAGAACACACCTTCCCACATAGCTAACTCTAACATTTGGTATCAGAGCCAAGTTAGGAGAGGTTCAGCCACCCTTAGGAGAGGATCAGCCCAGTGAGGAGAGGATTCTGAGAGATGTCTGCTGAAGGTCAGCAGCGTGTTGCCCGCAGTCCGTCTCAGCGGCGCCATTTCCCTTCACCACCACTGAGACGACCGCGCCACCGCGACGCTGGAAGGCGTGAGGTCGTTGTCGAGCGTGTCGTGAAGGAAGTTGGCGGCGGCAATTACCCGACGTTGACGCGGACGAACTACACCGAATGGAGCCTCCTCATGAAGGTGAAGCTGCAGGCTCGGGGCATCTGGGATGCAATCGAGCTCGGCGCCGACGACTTCCAGGAAGATCGAATGGCGCTGGAGGCCATCCTGCAAGCTGTCCCACCAGAGATGGTGGCTGGCCTGGCTGTCAAGCGGACAGCGAAGGAGGCGTGGGAGGCGATCCGAGCCATGCGTGTTGGTTCAGACCGCGTGCGGAAGGGCAATGTGCAACAGCTGAAGAAGGAATTTGAGATGATCTCGTTCCGCGATGGGGAGTCCGTTGACGATTTCGCGCTGCGCCTCACCAACCTCGTCACAAGCGTCGCCACGCTCGGAGCACCTATCGACGAAACTCAAGTCGTCGAGAAATTCTTGCGAGTTGTGCCGCCTAGGCTGTCACAATAGCCCTTGCAATCGAGACCCTCCTTGACACTGCTGATATGTCGTTGGAGGAAGTCACCGGTCGGCTGAAGGCAGCAGAGGACCGTCTCGAGTCGCCGGAGCCGCTGCGTGAGCAGGGAAAGCTTCTGCTCACCGACGAGCAGTGGCGACAAAAGATGAAGGAGCGCCAAGGAGGCAGCTCCTCCAGGCCTGCGCGCGGCAGGGCACAGCAACGGCGACGACCACCGCGTAAGAAGGGTGGAGAAGGCGGCAGCGATCATGCAGCAGCTAGGGACAGCCCGCGCGATGACACATGCCGCAACTGTGGTCGTCGCGGCCATTGGGCCAAGGACTGCTGGCAGCCTAGGAGAAATGGGAACAGGGCATACTTGGCCCAAGCAGAGGAAGATGATGAGGATCCTGCTCTCCTCATGGCGCAGGTATGTGAAGCTCCAGCCCCAGCCATGAAGGCGCAGCAAAGCATTGCTCCAGCCCCAGCCATGGTGGTGCAGCAAAGCGTCGCTCCAGCCCCAGCCATAGTGGTGAAGGACAACACCACTACACCTCCGCAGCATGGCCCACTTCACATCGACGAACCGAAGGCAAAAGCCTACCTTGCAACGAGCAGCGACGAGGAGCGAATTGAGGGTGGTACCTCGACACGGTGCCACAAATCACATGACGGGCTGCAGCGACGTCTTCGCTGAAATTGACAGAAAGGTCACCGGTACCGTCAAATTCGGCGATGGCTCGGTTGTCGAAATCAAGGGCATCGGCACCATCATCTTCGCTGGCAAAAATGGTGAACACAAGGCTCTCAGCGGCGTCTACTACATCCCACGTCTGAAGAACTCGATTATCAGCATTGGACAGCTCGACGAGAGCGACGCAAGCGTGCTGATCAGGAGAGGTTGCTTCGCATATGGGACAAGCAAGGTCGACTCCTTGTTCGGGTCCGGCGTGGCCGAATCGCCTCTACCTCCTCCATCTTGAGGTTGCCGACCAATTTGTCTTCTGCCCCCGCGATGATGTTGCTTGGCGCTGGCATGAGCGATTTGGGCATCTCAACTTTGATGCTTTGGAGAAGATGGGACGCCTCGACATGGCACGTGGGCTGCCACGACTGGAGCATGTGCAGCAGTTCTGCGACACGTGCGTCATCACCAAGCATCGCCGGAGCGCATTCCCTCGGCAAGCAAGGTACCGTGCACAAGAACTACTTGAGCTCGTCCATGGAGACCTATGCGGTCCTATATCGCCTGCAACACCTGGAGGCCGGCGCTATTTCTTGCTGTTGGTGGATGATGCCACTCGCTACATGTGGGTGATGCTCCTGGCAGCCAAGAATAATGCACCGGATGCCATAAAAAGAGTTCAGGCAGCAGCAGAAGCTCAGAGCGGACGCAAGCTGCGGGTATTCCGCACTGACAACGGCGGCGAGTTCACCTCGACGGAGTTTGCCGCTACTGCGCTGATGAAGGAATCCAGCGCCACTTTTCGCTCCGTACGCCCCACACAGAATGGAGTCGTCGAGCGGCGGAACCAGACGGTGGTGGCAATGGCGCGTGCTCTGCTGAAACAGAGGAGTATGCCAGCAGAATTTTGGGGGGAGGCAGTGAGCACCGCGTC
Organism: Poa pratensis; assembly: GCA_947311845.1. NCBI lineage: Eukaryota > Viridiplantae > Streptophyta > Magnoliopsida > Poales > Poaceae > Poa > Poa pratensis. The sequence goes on along the minus strand of CAMZMU010000099.1, from coordinate 10,897,230 downwards.
TTCCTACTGAACCGAGCTCCCACCAAGTCCCTCACCGGAAAGACGCCTTATGAGGCATGGCATGGCCGCAAGCCGGCTGTCCACTACCTTCGGACCTTTGGGTGCTTGGCGTATATCAAGGAACAGGGGAACCTACGCAAGCTTGATGACCGCAGCTCTCCCGCTGTCTTCATCGGCTACGAGGAAGGAGTAAAGGCTTACAGGCTGCTGGACCCGGCAACAAGGCGTGTCCGCATCGCCCGTGACGTTATCTTCGATGAAGAACGTGGCTGGGATTGGGCAGCAGAAGGCAGGGATACCCCGGCAGCCACTTTGACATAGAGTACATCATCAGGGAGCCCAGCCAGGTGTCCAGTTCAGGAGAAGAGGAATCTGTGTCATCGAGACATGGGGCTCAAGGTGCTCAGCCAGCGCACCACCATCGCCTCCATCTGCTCCAGCGCAAGTGCTGCAACCCCAGCAACTCCAGAATTTGTCACGCCACCAGCAAATGATGATGAACGACTTGACGCTGCACATGGAGACACCAGTCCGCTATCGCATGGTCGAGGATTTGGTTGGAGAAGAACCAGTGCCTGGGCTTGCACCACGCAACCTCGACTGTGAGCTACACTTGGCCAGCACGGGGGAGCCGTGCTCATTTGCGGAAGCTGAGCGCGACAAGGCATGGCAGGCAGCCATGCGCGAGGAAATTGAAGCTGTGCAGCGAAACAAAACATGGGAGCTCGTGGATCTGCCACACGGGCATCAACCAATAGGCCTCAATGGGTCTATAAGTTGAAGAAAAATGAAGCCGGCGAAGTAATCAAGCACAAAGCACGGCTGGTCGCTCGCGGCTTTGTTCAACAAGCCGGCATAGACTTTGATGAAGTCTTTGCTCCCGTGGCTCGCATGGAATCGATCCGGCTGCTACTTGCTATGGCTGCCCAGGAGGGGTGGCCCGTCCACCACATGGACGTAAAATCAGCTTTTCTCAATGGAGAACTGAAGGAGGAAGTCTATGTGAAGCAGCCACCCGGTTTCGTCGTCAAAGGTGAAGGAAAGGTACTACGGCTGCGCAAGGCCCTCTATGGCCTGCGACAGGCACCGCGAGCATGGAACGCGAAGCTTGATTGCACGCTCAAAGAAATGGGCTTCAAACAGAGCGAGCACGAGCATGCAATATACCGGCGCACCACCAGCGAGGCAATCCTGCTCATTGGAGTCTATGTGGATGATCTAATTATCACAGGTTCATCCAAGGGAGCAGTGGAGAGCTTCAAGGACGAGATGAAGACAAAATTCGAGATGAGCGATCTTGGATTGTTGTCTTTCTATCTTGGAATCGAAGTCCAGCAGCACGCCGACGGCATCAGCCTATGTCAGGCACACTATGCCTCGCGCATCCTTCAGCTGGGAGGAATGGAAGGTTGCAATTCTGCACACACTCCGATGGAGGAGCGGCTCAGGCTGAGCCGTGAAAGTACAGCAAAAGAGGTTGACGCTACAGAGTACCGGCGGGCAGCCTCCGCTATCTCGTCCACACCAGGCCAGACCTGGCCTTTGCCGTTGGGTTCGTCAGTCGATTCATGGAACGACCCACGGAGGAGCACATAATGGCTGTGAAGAGAATCCTACGCTACGTCGCTGGCACGATCAACTATGGTCTTCACTACAGGCGGAAGACAAAGGAGGCACGCTGATTGGTTATAGTGACAGTGACCTCGCTGGCGACATTGACACCAGGAAGAGCACAAGTGGCACACTGTTCTTCCTCGGTAACTGCTTGGTAAGTTGGCAATCTCTCAAGCAGAGGGTGGTTGCTCAGTCTTCCTGTGAGGCAGAATATGTAGCAGCCACAACTGCAGCAAATCAGGGAATTTGGCTGGCTCGACTACTTGGAGAACTTCAAGGAAGAAAAGCTGAAACAGTTGAGCTAAAGGTGGACAGCAAGTCTGCCATAGCATTAGCTAAAAATCCAGTCTTCCACGAGCGCAGCAAACATATCGATATTCGGTATCACTTCATCAGAGACTGCTTGGAAGACGGAAGCATCAGCACCAGCTTCATCAGTACATCAGATCAGCTCGCTGACATTTTGACAAAATCTTTGGGGCGAGTGAAATTTCAGGAGCTGCGTGCTCGAATTGGGATGGTTCAGATCAAGTCAAGCTTGAAGAGCAAGGATTAGGGGGAGAATTGTGAGAGTAATCCTTGCTTAGGATATATCTAGTATGTTCTAGTAGTACTATTCTTACATAGCCTTAGGCAGTAAGCTAGAGTAGAGAGCTATAGAAGGCTGTAGAGCTTTGTCATCCTGGTTAACAGTAGAAAACTCTAGAAGGCTAGCTGTAGAAACCTAGCTGTAGAAATTTGTAGAAGGTCTGTAGCGACCAACCTTGTATCCTATATATATGGCACTATGTAATACAAGAAGAAGTAGCTTATGCAGCATACAAGAACACACCTTCCCACATAGCTAACTCTAACACTTCCGTCACAACCTGAAACAGTTAGAATCATAATTCTCCGTTTCGAAAAAAATCATAATTTATCAAAATAAAAAAGTTGACATGCTGGTTGGTGCTTATGAAACAGACCAGGAGTTGTTTACTGTCACACGTAAGCATTTTATCGAACCGGATTTATGCAGTCCTACAGTTTTACACATTGCTCACACAATTCAGTAATCCAAGACTCTAAAATTGTATAGCTATACCTCTAACTAGGGGTCTATGCGCGGGCTTCGCCGCGCCCGTGGATTAGACTTTTTTTTCGAATTTGTAATTTGGGTTTGGATGTTGAAATATGATTGCTTCTTCCCTGTATAAATGTAGGGTAATTTGAATTTTAGAAAGTTTGCGTGTAATTTGAAATTTTCAAATTTTGTAATCATTTTGGAAAGGTTGGAAAGTGTATGTAATGGTTATTTTGGTTGTTGCGTGAATGTTAAATTTGGTTTGATTTGAATTTGAAATGAGTTTTGAAAGTTGCAAAAGTTTTGGAAATAAGGAAAAGAAAATAGAAAGGGGAGAAAAGATTATTTTGATTGTTACGTTGTTTGAATTTTTAGAACTTGTTTGTTCATCTAATTTTTTTTTGGTTTGTATTATTTAAAATTGTTTAAAATTCGTATGGATAGTTTTTTTTTCTTTTTTAAATGAACAAAAAGTGTGAACATTTTTAAATTATTGGTTTACATTACGTAGTTTACCATACTGAACCTCATATACCCACGTCGCCGCCTGTCGTGGCAGAATTTTCTTCGGATTCTTCTGCCGCGGTTGCTTCCTCACTCGTAACACCTCCTTCTTTCGTGGCAGAATTTTTTTCCGATTTTTCTGCCGTGGCAGAAAAATTATGGATATAATTTGAACTTTTTTTTAAAAAATGGCTTGCATTATGTAGACTTTTCCCCAAAAGCATTATGTAGACTTTTTCCCAAAATTACATGGATGTACTTTGGACTTGAAAAAAATTCCCTAAATTTTTTAGTTTGTATTATTTAAAATTATTTAAAATTCATATGGATAGTTTGTTTTTTTTCCTTTTTTTAAATGAACAAAAAGTGCGAACATTTTTAAATTATTGGTTTACATTACGTAGTTTACTATACCGAACCTCATATACCCACGTCACCGCCTGTTGTGGCAGAATTTTCTTTGGATTCTTCTGCCGCGGTTGCTTCCTCACCCGTAACACCTCCTTCTACCGTGGCAGAATTTTCTTCCGATTCCTCTGCCGTGGCAGAAAAATTATGGATATAATTTGAACTTTTTTTAAAAATGGCTTGCATTATGTAGACTTTTCCCCAAAAGCATTGTGTAGACTTTTTCCCAAAATTGCATTGCCGCACCCGTGGATTTGAAATTTATTTAGTTTTTTTGAGGGACTAAATTTGAAGGAAAATATTCGAAATTGTGAAGCATGTAAATGTGGAATTTGAATTGAAATGATCAAATGGACTTTAGAAACTGAGCAATTTGAAATTCATCGTTGGTATTATCTTTTTCTTTTGCTTAAATAATACCCCATATACCTGTGTTTTTTTAGACAGATGAGTTCAAGAAATTGTAATTTGGAGAAATTTGTCTGAACTGATTTGTGATTAAATTTGGGAATTTGAATTATTTAATCATAAGTTTGTTAGAAGTTAAAAATTGCCTAGGTTGTCGTAAAATTATCGGAATTCAAAAATTGCATAGGCTGAGAAATTGTTTAAATTATTTGAATGGTCAATTTGGGGAGCTGTACACACTTGAATTGTTTTCATGGATTTAAAATTATTGTTTCACATTTTTTTTCCTAAATTATATGAATTATTCAGGATATTTTTTCGCAGAAAATTGTTTGACACTACTTAGATTTTCTTGCAAAATTATATGAATAATTTGGGATTTTTTTTTTGCAAAAAAAAAAAACTGACAGGTGGACCCCTGTGACGTCGTGCTGACGTCACAGGGGAGCGGATCTGGCCGTGCCGGCCGCGGCGAGCCGACGTCGCCGGCGGCGCTCCGGCGCGTCCCAGGACGCGCGGCTGGTCGCGTCGGGAGCGCCTCGTCGCGGGGAGCCAGGAGGTAGCGGCGCCGCCCCTGGATGTTCGCCGGAGCGGCCAGGGCGGCGCATGGAAACGGCGGAGCTCCGCGCGGACGGCGGCGCCGATTGCGGCGCAGCGGCGGGCTCCCGGCACGGCGCGCTTGGCGAGGAGGTGGAGAGCGGCGCGGCGCACCTCCCCGTACCCTTCGATTTGGACGGGGAGGGCCGGAGCGGCGGCGTGGCGCGGCGGCCGGCGGCGGCAACCGCGGCGTCGCGCGAGCGGGAGGGGCGCTCGTGGTCTTTTTGCAAATAAGCCCCAGGCTTTTAGACAAATTGCAGAAAGGCCCTCCCGCAGTGGAAGCCGTCGAATCCATGTGAATTTTGAAAAAAATGGAGGGTTTTTTTGCAAAATAATCAGGTGACCGAGTGGGCGACCGGCGGATGACCGGGTGATGTGTCGACGCGTGATTGGCTAAAATTCGGCGTGAACAGTAGCTCGCGGGATTGGGGGCGACGTGGCTGGATCACGGCCGTCCGTCGCGCGGATCGGACGGCCAGGGATCACCCGCGACGTGGATAGCTGGAGAGGGCAGCGATTCATCCAGCTTTATATATAGTAGAATGTCAGTGGCGTGGAGTCTTCTCCGGCAACCATCGGAAATACTAAGGTGAAGAATTCGACAGCCAATTAAATTCGAGCAAACTCCAAGATTCAACAGAATGAAAAGAGCTGAACCTGGATGAACACAACCTGGGAAATATGGATTTCGGAATTTAGAAACAGTGACAAATCATATGTTGAGAAAATGGAGATTTCACAAGACAGATAATCAACCTTGCCGGCCCTGCTCGAGTGGGAGTTGTATGGAGAGGATTGAGATAACAGATTTTATAGGAGAGGAGAGGAGTAACGCACCGTAATCACTCGACTCCGGCGATTTGGCCATGATGGCTGCCATTAGAGGGTTGCACGAACTGAAAATTAAATCGAACTTCACTGGTGGAGGGCATGAAGAGCAATCACGAGCGACGCATCAGTTCATCGCCATTAATTCGAGAAATTAAGATCGCTGCGAGCCGGAATGGGAGACGCTGAGGCACGCGTGGGTCTGGTCGCCCGGGCGGGTCGTGTGCCGGGCCGCTCCTCGCACTCGCGGTGGATCGATGGAATCGTGTGCGGCCGGGCCGCACGCCGCCCTCGCGGTGGATCGACGGCCGGTCGCATCTGCAGGATTCCGTCCGCTCGCGTCTCTCCGTTGACTTTTTTTTCGAGCGATCGTAAGCTGTTAGGTTGCTGGGACTTTGCGCTTATTCAGCCCAAATGCACCAGGAAAGGCCAATTTGATGTCCAGAGCAGCGTCCAGGGATAATCGGGGCACTGCGTGAATAGAGTTCAATCCAACGGCCAGAAACGATGGATTAAGGGGATCCGACGGCCAAAATCGCATAGGACGTGAGAGTGGTGTGGTTAGCCTCCTAGATGGTTCAGTTTTAATATCCCTAATGGGGCCAGGGGTAATCACAAAAAGGTGGGACTTGTTTCAATTTCATACGACGTGTCATGAACCGATGTTCTAGGCTTTTCTTTTGTATAAACCGCCCTATGCCTCTTTTTTCCCGGCCTCTTGGTAATGAACTAATGATGTGTTGTTTTATCATACTATGCATCCAAACAATTAATTCTAAGTTCTGCCTACTAGATTGAGCATATATTGTGGGAATAATCCACGAGGAATTCCAGTTGTAGCAACGCAAGATGAGATGCTAGTTTGCTATGAATGAAACAAATGTGTAACTGATGTCATAGGTAAATCTAAACCCCAGAACACAGCCTACACCATAAAATAATTAAGAGCGACTTCACTAGCAAGTACTACCTCTGCCATGCGCCCGATCAAAACGTCTTATATTTGCGGACAGAGGTAGTGCATATAAACTGCCTAATGATAATGCCCTTGAAAATCACATTCTTATCTCCAAAAGATATCTACCTATATAGTCGGCTTGCCTAACAAAACTTGGGAAGGGGAATTGCTGAAATATTGTTGAAATATTAGCATATAACAATTCCAGAAAAATCCCTAAAGGCCCATGCTGTCATGCAGTCAATTGAAATGTTTGTCTTAATGGAAAATAAATATGAGTTGAAACGTCTGTCTTAAATGTTCTTAAGTACGGGAGTTTTCAGAATTCATTGAGAGCTGAAACCTCCGTCTTAAGTGCTATTAAGTACGGGAGTTTCAGAATTCATTGCGCTTAATGGAGAATGAATTTGAGCTGAAACGTTTTGTCATAAATGCTCTTAAGTACGGTCGTTACCAGTCTCTTAATTCTCCTCTTAATAGCGTGTATTTCCGTTGGACTTCGGTCTGCGTATGTGTGCCTATATAAGAGAGGTCGCTCCTCTCAAGCGCAGAACACAACACAAACATCTGCTCGCGCCGCCACCATCGTTCCACATACTGTTGCTGTCATCGCTGATCCCATCCCGTCCACCGCGTACACGGCTGACGGGAGAGCAGGCCTCCGAAACTCCGCCTCTCCAGATCCTGTACGGGAGAGGGGAGATTAGGTTTTTGGGGAGCGTCTACTACGTGACTGCTCGCTCCCGTTCATCTGCATCAACTACGTCTGCGCCGCCTTCTTCATCACCATGGCCACCGACGCCGACAAGGCTGCTGCTGACAAGAGGATCGCCGACGAATCCACCGCCTCTGCTGCTGCGGCCAACTGGCCTACTGGAGGGTATAATATGTTTATCCCTCTTCTGATTATTTCCATGTCTGCAGTACTAGGGATATGCGTAGATGTTTTTACTATCTGTCTAGTACGTAGTTTTATCATCAAGTTTCAGTATGTCATTAGCACTACTTTTGTCATGTTCATGATTTATTATTGGATTAATTTAATCGAACAATTGTCTATATACTCAACAGGAATTTGAATCTTATCTCCAACAGCCTTTTTCTGACGTCGTTGTCGGGGACTTGGAAGTTTCACCAAGTGGAGTTACACACTACCTCTCTCTTTGTTTTGTTTTTGTCTTGCTCAATTTATTTTTGTTTAGTCTTATTTGTTTTAAAATTTTAAAACTACAAAAAAAAAGAATTTCAGCTTTAGTTTTTTTCCGGTTTTGTTAGTTTGTCTTGCTTTTATCTTGCTAAGATGGGTTCAGCTGAGAATACTAAGTTATGTGACTTTACTAGTACCAACAACAATAATTTTATATGCACACCAATTGCTCCACCTGCTTCCAAAGCAGAATTTTATGAGATAAAACCTGCTTTATTAAATCTTGTCATGGAAGAGGATTTTCTGGTGCTAATGGTGATGATGCTGTCTCTCATTTAAATAATTTTGTTGAGTTATGTAATATGTAATAATATAAAGAAGTAGACGGTAACATAATAAAATTGAAAAAATTCAGTTCTCTTTGGGAGGACGTGCTAAAGAATGAATATTGTCTTTGCCTAGAAATAGTATTGATTATTTGACTAAATGCAAAGATGCTTTTATTGGAAAATATTATCCACCTGCAAAAATTATACATCTAAGGAGTAACATAATGAACTTTAAACAATTTGATAATGAACATGGTGCTCAATCTTGGGAAAGAATGAAATCTATGGTTAAAAATTGTCCCACGCATGCATGGATTAACTATGTGGATGCTTATCCAAACTTTTTATGCAGGTTTGAATTTTTTCAAAGAACTTATTGGATTCGGCTGTTGGAGGAACATTTATGTCCACCACATTAGGTGCAGAAACTAAACTCTTGTATGATATAATGGCAAACTATTCTCAATGGCACACCGAAAGAGCTCCAACTAGTAATAAGGTAAATTATGTTGAGAAGATCTCTTTTTTGAGTGATAAGGTGGATATGATTATGTCTATGCTTGCTAGTAAATAAGTTCCTATTGATACTAATAATGTTCCTTTAGCTATTTGGTTGCTCAAGATGAACAAGTTGATGTTAATTTTATTAAAAATAATTTCAACAACAATGCTTATAGGAATAGTTTTGGTAATAATAATTATAAACCCTATCCTACCAAGAGTGGCAATTCTTAAGGCAATTCCTATGGTAACTCTCATGTTAATACTAGAATGCTAAGTGATAAAAGGTTGTTAGGAAATTGAAAAGGCTACTAAAAATTTTACGCACACGCAAAAAGACTTTATTTTGTTCATATTGCGTATGCATAAATTTTTGGTTGTCTTTTCAATTTCTAACAACCTTTCATAAGTAAGCATTCTAGTATTACCATGATAATTACCATAGGTTGGGAGGATGGGGCTTATAATTATTATTACCAAAATTATTGCTATAATAATTGTTGTTGAAAATACTTTTAATAAAATTAATATCAACTTGTTCATCTTGAGCAACCAAGTAAGCTAAAGGAACTTTATTTGTATCAATAGGAACTTGTTTACTAGCAAGTATTGACATAATCATATTGTGAGGACCCCGGATTAGTTACCCGAGATACTCGTTATGTTTCCTGCAACAATCCCGTGATCAGTCGGTTGTTGCACATAACTCGAATTGGTATCACAGAACACCCATAAATACCGAATAAACATACTTACTTGATTGAAGTCCTTAGCTTCAACCGGTACTGGCAGCGGAATCACCAAACAACGTGGAGCCCAAGTCATTAGCCTTAACCCTACAGGCAGCTGACTGGGAAGCGCCCTAGTTCGCAAAGACGCCAGTGAACCCTTCTTCTTGGACTGCTCTTCTTCTAAAATCTGGCTAAGACAATAGCCAGGGACGAAACCAATATGAGTACATTTGATTGTACTCGCAAACTACCCCAACTTTAGCATGCACTAGTTTTGATAATCTTTCATAAAACCTTTATTTTTAGAAAAAAAACATCTCTATACCTTTATTGAAAAGGGAAGAGTAGATCTTTTAATCTTGTGGAAGACAAAACATTTTGGAAAGTAGTTCCTCAATGTCTGGGTTGGAAACAACCCTTTTGGGAAAGTAGTTTTCTCACTATTTTTGGTTGAAAAAGGTAAGAAGTCTTTTTAAACCCTTTTCTCGAAAATAAACCCCTTTATTTAAAAAGGTAAGAAATCTCTTTTAAAACTTTTTCCTCGAAAATCACCGTCTCGTCTATTTCTCTAAAACTCCTCCTTTTCCGAACATAGCCCCTTCGGGGTCACTTATTTTTCCAGCAACCTCCTACCACCCCTTGGTATAGTTGCATAAAACATCTCCCTTTCCGTTCCAAATCTCAAACCTTGTAAAACTTGCACATGGTCTTAGGACAGCCTTCCAACTGTCCATATCCGAGGACTCGGCTATTCGAATAGTTTTACACTCTGCAGAGGTAGCACGCTTTTCCCACACCCATCCGGCAACTCATCGTGTCAGCCACGTCCCGCCATACAAGGTGTATGCGAAGTTGAGTCACCGGCCATAGCCTGTCCTTTGCTCATGCTAGTATAGGACCCTGCCTCTACGATACTTTCCATCGACACTTAAATCCTCAGAAACTAAGTGTGAGGACTCGTAGTTCTGCCCGGCGGACCCAAGGGAGCCCTTCAATCCTCTTTCTTCTTTACGCTCATACCGGCTTCCGGTAGACTTCTCTTAAGAGGACCCAGGTCAGGGGGTAGGTCCTCAGACCATCCCCTCATGGAACGAGGTTCTCCTCGTTATTGAGGCATCCAGTACTAACACGAGCAAATTATATGACTACGCCCTTGCCCATATGTGGGTAAGTGTGGTCGCACAGGGTATTGGTTGGTCGTCATAGTACTAGGACACAATGTGCATTTTTCAAAAAACATCACCACCATTTTCCAACTTAACACCGACCTTTCGGCATACCATAATTCATCCAAGGATTTTCAAAGGAGTTTTGAGAAACAATGGATTTTCCCATCCTATAGTTTTATATAAACGAACTGATATTTCTACATAGAGTGGCAAAATAGTTTTTCATAAACTTTTGAAAAGGTTTTCACAATCAATTCCAATTTTCATAGCAAAATATTTTTAACCAAAACTTGGGTGGTTCGTAATCCCACCAAAAGGATTTTCATAGAAGGCTTTGGAGTAAAACAAATTCATTTCGAAATCGTTGTATACCATTGACACCTCTATATCGGGTGTCTCAATAATATACTTGTATCTTGGAAAAAGGGTTTTCAAAATCATAGCTTTCGTGGCAAACACCACATAAATCATTTGTGCTACTTATAAGTAAAACAGGTAAATCAAAATAGATGTATATGGATGCAAGCTCAGTGAAGTAGCTTCCTGGTTTCAGCATAATGTCCCTGGATTTCTCCTTGTTGATCAATATAATAAAAATCCCATCCTTCCTCGATCAATTCTCTCCAGATACCACTCCGGTAGCGTTATTATCTAGCGTCGCAAACAGGGAAATAAACAACAATCAATACACCAAACAAAACCACAAGTGGTGCACAGACAGGTAACAACCACAAGCATCAAACTAATTATTCAAGCAACAAACTAGGATCTACACTTACAAGGGCCTTTTACTAATCAGTGGTCTAACACTTATACACAAGCTAGGGCCAAATAATAGGTAGCAAGGGATGACATGCTACAATATCAGTAGCTATGAAAGGCTACTGATGTTCAAACATCATTTCTAAAATTATGCACACAAATGATTTTATCCACAAACAATTCCTAAACTCTAGGAAATTCTAGGGAATATCCATACTAGTGATATTACTCCCTAATAAACACAAGCAACACTAAACTCTTCCTAACATGTTATCAAACCAGTAGCACATGACATGCTACTGATGATCTAGCAATACTAACTAAAACGAACGTCACACTAAGGATTTTCTACGAAAACAAGTCCTATTAACTAGGAGAATCTAGGAAAATACTACCCTAGTAATATTAACACTAGATAACTAAATGCAATACTAAACTTTTCAAAAATGCTAATAATAAAGAGCTAACACACTCCTAGTAGATAGTATCACACTTATACATGCTAGAAAACACAAAAGAGATACTAACACACCCTATATAGTTAAATAAAACTATAAACATTAATTAATAGAAAAGCATAACACCTAGTTAATTACACCAAAAATAATCTATAGCTCTAAAAATCACACCAAGCTAGGATTAGGTACTCCCAGTCATACAGAAGGTCACACAATTGGATTCACATCAAAAATCATCACCAAACAAATTACAAAAATCCTAAAAGGGCTCTCTGGTCATTTACCAAAGTGGATGCCATTTCATCTAGGAAGATCATTTGCATAAGGGGCCAATTGATAATGCTAGGCATCACTTAGGGCTACCCAGAACAGTTGAGTTCACAACTTTTGGATCTTTAAAACTCAAGGTATTAACATAATGGTGTTTCTGACATGTTTGGCCACCCATTTTCCCTAGGGTCAACCGCAGCTCTAAATCCATATCTACCGACTGGAGGTGGTTAGGAAAACATGCAAGTACCACTGTAAATTTTTGTGGGGGCAAATTTTAGATCTATCTATTTTATTTTGATTAAAAGATGCGGGACAGTTTTCTGTTAACAGGGAAAAGAATAAACACCAGAAGAAAAAAAAACAGCAGGCGGGCCAGATCTGCACGCCGGCCGGGTTCCACCGAGATGGGCCGGCCCGTGACTGAGCTCGCGAGGGGATGAAGGGTTAAGGGCCATGGATGGCCAGGATTAGAGGAGATCGACGGTGGAGCGTCGTCCCCTTCCTCGCGCCGTGCACGGACGAGTGAGGCGCAGCTGGGAGCAGAGCAAGGACAGGGGGGCTCACCAAGGGCTCTGAGGATGGCGAAGACGGCGGAGAGGGGTGCGGAGGTCACGGGAAGGGCAGAGGCAGCAGCAGTTCTTGCCGGAGCGCTCCAAGTCGACGGCGGTGCCGAGGGGAGCTTCCACGGTTCGACCTTGGCGGCGGCGGCTCCGGTGAACCTGGGACCAAAAGAGGATGTCCGTGAGATAGCTCGCGACGAGGGGATCTCGGGGAAATGAAAATGGCGGAGAACGGTGGACGGAGTTGCTCGCGAGCTTCCCGGCAAGGCGGCGGCAATCCGAGAGGAAATCTCGCGTCCCTCGCCGGCAGAGGACGAGAGGGCTCGATTCCTTCCATGGGGTGGTGCAGTGGAGGTGGGGGAGTGGGAATGGCAAGCCGGGGGCACGAGAGAGGGGCTGTGGCCTTTTATTCTTGTTGGTGCCGGTCCACGGTGCACTGGGTGCACGGGCACGAGCAGGGAAGGCACAGGAGGGTGAGGAGCCGCGCCGAGCGGTGTCGTGGGGGTTAAGGCAATGCTGGGAAGTGGCTGCGTCGAGCTGTACCTGCTGGGGTGCAGAGGTCGGCACAGAACACCGCTGGCGTCTACGGCAGGGCGAGCAGGGGATGGCGGGCTGGAGTTGGGGCAGAGGGGACGCATCACTTGCGTGGCTTCGACCAGTGGCGAGGGAGGAGGTGCAGGACAGCACGATGGCGAGCGCATGGGCTGAGGCAAGGCCTCCTTCTTCCTGCCCACTTGTGGTACGGGAGAGGTGAAGGGGATGGTGCTGCGTTGTACAGTGTGGAGTGTGGGAGGGGGCACGGTTGCATGGAGCTAGGCAGCGTGTGGGAGGGATCACGATGGCGTGGAGCACGGTGGCATGCGGGAAGGAGCACGATGGCGTGGAGCAAGGTGGCTTGCAGGAAGAAGCACGGTGGCGTGCGGGAAGAAGTCTGTTCTCTCCTCTCTTTCCTTGTCTCACTGCCTCCTTTTCTCTCTTCTTTTTTTCTTTCTCAGGTCAACACTAGGGCAAGCCAAAGGCTGGGTCAGAGAGGTGGCACACTGGGTGTGGGATGGACATGATACCCTCCCAAATTTCACTCAAATACAAACAAATTTGATCACTCAAAAATCTGTCCCGAAACAGTTTTCAGAAAATTCAGAAAACAGACTGGAAATTTTTCTAAGTGTTGAAAACTGTTAAAACTATCAAAAAGTTCATGCATGTTTGAAAGATCAAATGGACTCCAAATCTTTTGATTAAACTTGTGTTTTTAAGAACATGATAAGTACTTTCATAAACACATTTGTAATAATTTTAATAAAATAATTAAGATACTGAAAACATGTGATGAAAAGGGTACCAGGCTGTTTTTCAGAAAAACCTAGTTTTAGAAACTGCTAAGTCCAGGGACTGTTAAAATCAGTGAAAAGTTCAATCAAGGTTAACATAGCAAACAATCTCCAAATGTGGAAATTCCAACTGGGAATTGTTGACCATGTTACAATGATTCAGAAACACATTTTCAATAATTTTCGTAAAATGTGCAAGGCTAGGAAAACATGCTGAACATAAGGCATCATTCTGTTTTTCACTGGTTTTTAAAACAAACTGTTTTCTGTCTTATTTTCTTGCCACAAAAACAAGCATGCATCTATTGGTTCCAAAACTCCAAAAATTGAAACTAAGGACATGGGTTTGTAGTCCACACACCAGAGAACAATGTCAAGCACAAAACTCACTAAATTGGATATTTTGGCTAATTAAAATCATGGGCTAAAATCAGATAGTTGGAAAGGTTTTTCAGGAATTTCAATATGGACTAGCCTTAGAAATTCCACATGAAATAATGGTGTTTTGGATCACAAGTCTCAGAAATAAGTTTGGGGTGTGAGACTGTCAAGATGATATTAAATACAGGAGGAAATGACCATTGCTTTGATTAGGCCACAAAGTGGAGATGGATGAATAAGCAAACAACTCCAAATCTTTCAACTTGATTTCATGATAAGGATGATATGGAGTAGATGAGATCCACCAAGGTGCATTTCCAAATCTTCCAAGATTTAACCAAATGGGAAGGGCTTAGAGATGATAGGTGTTAACCTGAGGGATGAGGGGTTTTACTTGACAATCTTAGAGTTAAATTTTTTGGATAGGGTGGACCAAGGTTCTAATGACTTGAGAACATCACACACATAAGCATCCCAAGAAATTCAATACAAGCAAGTCACATACACACCATGATCAACAACACACACACAAGTCAGCACAATTCACACTACAAACATAGGGTCAAACAGAGCAATATAAAGGAAAACACAATCATTAGTGAAGTATTTCAAAAAGTTTTTGTTGGTTCTGAAATTTGGGTCTTGTGAAACTAAGTTTTTATTAGTTCCAAAGTTTGGGATGTTACAGATCCTTCCCCCCTTAAAACTAAATCTCGTCCTCGAGATTTGCCCGGGGTACAGGGGAGTACGAGGGCACGGGTTTTGGGCTGACTATACTTCCGAGGTCGATGCTTCTTCAGTGAGGTCGCTAGGTGATATCCCGACAATTTGATGCTGTAGGGCTTTCCTTGTTGATAATCTCCTCTGAGGAGCCCAAGTTCTTGATGATGGGGTAACTTGATGGCTGATGCCGATGAAGAGTCCTGGTTGGTTGTTTCTCGGTACTACAAGGCTAAGGCGGAAGGAACTAATTATTACCAGGTTCTTGTATACCTATTGCAGGTCTTCCCTCCTTAAAAAAAAGGGGGTTTTGAGGGTTCAGGCTGAAGGTCGCCTCTTGGGTGAACTTGGAGCTAGGCACCATTCTTCTTGAGTAGCTTGCCGATCTTTTTCCTGGGTGTCACTCCTCGGTGCTTGGGGTTGGTGCAGATATCACTTCTTGATAGTTTCGCCTTACAAAGGTCGTAGATGGGGACGTGTTGCTCTCAGGATGCGTCGAGTTGGCGTACTCGACTCTCTCCGATTTTGTTTTTTTTTTTGTTAGAAGAAGGATGTTATAAGCTTCTAAGGGCGTCTGAACGTGCTTGGTGATTGATGTTGTCCACAGCAGGTGCTTCCGTCGTTTGATTCTTCTAGCCCCTTCTTCAGCTGAGTAGAGGGGGATCTTCATGGTTGACTTCCTTGGTTCTTGAGCTTCACACAACTTTGGTAAGAATCTTAGGAAGTACAGTCTAGGGTATCGAGCTTCCAGAGGAGTCCAAAGATTAGTTCAAGGGTCCTAGAAGTAGGTGGTTTGGGGGTGTCGATCGATGATTTCTATTAGTTAGCTGTATAAGAATGTGGGTGTCTTTTATGACATCGAATTGCCTTAGTCATACAAGAAGAATTTGTTAACAAGGTAGCTAATCTTGTCATCAAACCACTTTTCATATTCCAGAGGCTGAGGTGTACTGGATTATCTGACGTTCTGCTTATTTGGATATGACACTCAATTGTTTGAGCATACAAAAGTGATTTGTTAACAAGTTCATGAGGCTTGTTACCAAACTACTTCTATATAACACGAACATTGGAATATCACACTATTTCTTGAGAGATTAAGAATAATAGATTCTGATATAAGAGTTTCCAAATATTCCAAGATGGGCTGGTATATTACTTCTTTGCCAACCTAAGAAATCTTTCTTCAATGTCTTCTTGTCGTAGTTCTTCCTTCTTGTGGTCTCTGAGCTCGAATCTTCGTAAAAACTCTTATGCACTCCTTGAGTTCCTCTAGTTACAAATCCGAAATGAGTCTCCTTATGTCTTCGTTTCTTGTCAAGGCATGCAGCCCTGGGTTATAAGTTAGTACTGTCGTGGTTACTTAGGTCAGGTGTCCTTCTTAAGTTGGATACGACAAGTTAGTGTGTCATTCTTGTAATTCCACAAGTTAATTTGGCGAGATGAGGCTCGTGCCTTCACGAGGTTGGCATAAAATTGTAGTTTCCTTCGAGATCTTGACACACTTGCTCCAGATGGTGTATGAATGACTTGCCGGTTAGGTTGCAAAATCTCAGGCTATTTGGTCAAAGATCGGGGGTCTCTTGTATCTTGCGGTACTGTCAGTTCTCACGGGAGATGGTTTAGATGAGAGGGAAAATATCTTAGAAGATTTTTCCTAGGCGGGTTTACATCTACAACAAGGTGCAGCTATGGACAAGAGGTCAAGAATGGTTTTTGGTTAGGTGACAAAAGGAGTTTTTTTTTTTTTTTTTTTTTAAATTTTTGAAATTACTTTGTGCTGCCGACAAGGCGTGATTGTGAAACACACATGAAAAAAATATCACACAAACAGAGCACACACAAGCAAAGAACTTCACAGACAAACAACACACAAGGTACATTTAGTACCAATGGACGCCTAATGCTCGTGGTAGTCGGGTAATATAACTAAAGTTCCCATCATATGTTTTTCCTAGGGGCCTTGGTTATACGTGGTTGATGAAGTCTTCATTTCATCACCTTAGGCTTCAGCTGGAATACTTGAGATTGTCGAGGTTGCACTTGAGTAGAATTGTTGACGTTGAGCGAAGGTCTTCGGAAGTCTCTTGCTTTGTTGATATCGATGATCTTGGCATTTGCAGATCCATCACCTTGATGTTGAATGTTGAATATTCAAGATGGAGGCTTCTTCTTGTAGGTGCTAGCTAATTAGGTCTCCTTTGGGTTCATCGTCAAGTATTTTGAACGGGTAAGAGGGAGTAGAGAAATCCTTCGTAAATCTTAAAATAGAAGGGTAAGACTCAGAAATTATCTGAGAAGATGAGAAGAGTGGAAGTCATTTTTGGACTTCCCTAGATAAAGATATATTTTTGGTATTAATATATTTTTAACAAAATATTTGCTTTCCTAACTAACGTCCATGCTAACTAAGGTCTGTTACAGTCAGGATGGCTCTGATACCAAGTCTGTGAGGACCCGGATTAGTTACCCGAGATACTCGTTATGTTTCCTGCAATAATCCCGTGATCAGTCGGTTGTTGCACATAACTCGAATTGGTATCACAGAACACCCATAAATACCGAATAAACATACTTACTTGATTGAAGTCCTTAGCTTCAACCGGTACTGGTAGCGGAATCACCAAACAACGTGGAGCCCAAGTCATTAGCCTTAACCCTACAGGCAGCTGACTGGGAAGCGCCCTAGTTCGCAAAGACGCCAGTGAACCCTTCTTCTTGGACTGCTCTTCTTCTAAAATCTGGCTAAGACAATAGCCAGGGACGAAACCAATATGAGTACATTTGATTGTACTCGCAAACTACCCCAACTTTAGCATGCACTAGTTTTGATAATCTTTCATAAAACCTTTATTTTTAGAAAAAAAAACATCTCTATACCTTTATTGAAAAGGGAAGAGTAGATCTTTTAATCTTGTGGAAGACAAAACATTTTGGAAAGTAGTTCCTCAATGTCTGGGTTGGAAAAAACCTTTTGGGAAAGTAGTTTTCTCACTATTTTTGGTTGAAAAAGGTAAGAAGTCTTTTTAAACCCTTTTCTCGAAAATAAACCCCTTTATTTAAAAAGGTAAGAAATCTCTTTTAAAACTTTTTCCTCGAAAATCACCGTCTCGTCTATTTCTCTAAAACTCCTCCTTTTCCGAACATAGCCCCTTCGGGGTCACTTATTTTTCCAGCAACCTCCTACCACCCCTTGGTATAGTTGCATAAAACATCTCCCTTTCCGTTCCAAATCTCAAACCTTGTAAAACTTGCACATGGTCTTAGGACAGCCTTCCAACTGTCCATATCCGAGGACTCGGCTATTCGAATAGTTTTACACTCTGCAGAGGTAGCACGCTTTTCCCACACCCATCCGGCAACTCATCGTGTCAGCCACGTCCCGCCATACAAGGTGTATGCGAAGTTGAGTCACCGGCCATAGCCTGTCCTTTGCTCATGCTAGTATAGGACCCTGCCTCTACGATACTTTCCATCGACACTTAAATCCTCAGAAACTAAGTGTGAGGACTCGTAGTTCTGCCCGGCGGACCCAAGGGAGCCCTTCAATCCTCTTTCTTCTTTACGCTCATACCGGCTTCCGGTAGACTTCTCTTAAGAGGACCCAGGTCAGGGGGTAGGTCCTCAGACCATCCCCTCATGGAACGAGGTTCTCCTCGTTATTGAGGCATCCAGTACTAACACGAGCAAATTATATGACTACGCCCTTGCCCATATGTGGGTAAGTGTGGTCGCACAGGGTATTGGTTGGTCGTCATAGTACTAGGACACAATGTGCATTTTTCAAAAAACATCACCACCATTTTCCAACTTAACACCGACCTTTCGGCATACCATAATTCATCCAAGGATTTTCAAAGGAGTTTTGAGAAACAATGGATTTTCCCATCCTATAGTTTTATATAAACGAACTGATATTTCTACATAGAGTGGCAAAATAGTTTTTCATAAACTTTTGAAAAGGTTTTCACAATCAATTCAATTTTCATAGCAAAATATTTTTAACCAAAACTTGGGTGGTTCGTAATCCCACCAAAAGGATTTTCATAGAAGGCTTTGGAGTAAAACAAATTCATTTCGAAATCGTTGTATACCATTGACACCTCTATATCGGGTGTCTCAATAATATACTTGTATCTTGGAAAAAGGGTTTTCAAAATCATAGCTTTCGTGGCAAACACCACATAAATCATTTGTGCTACTTATAAGTAAAACAGGTAAATCAAAATAGATGTATATGGATGCAAGCTCAGTGAAGTAGCTTCCTGGTTTCAGCATAATGTCCCTGGATTTCTCCTTGTTGATCAATATAATAAAAATCCCATCCTTCCTCGATCAATTCTCTCCAGATACCACTCCGGTAGCGTTATTATCTAGCGTCGCAAACAGGGAAATAAACAACAATCAATACACCAAACAAAACCACAAGTGGTGCACAGACAGGTAACAACCACAAGCATCAAACTAATTATTCAAGCAACAAACTAGGATCTACACTTACAAGGGCCTTTTACTAATCAGTGGTCTAACACTTATACACAAGCTAGGGCCAAATAATAGGTAGCAAGGGATGACATGCTACAATATCAGTAGCTATGAAAGGCTACTGATGTTCAAACATCATTTCTAAAATTATGCACACAAATGATTTTATCCACAAACAATTCCTAAACTCTAGGAAATTCTAGGGAATATCCATACTAGTGATATTACTCCCTAATAAACACAAGCAACACTAAACTCTTCCTAACATGTTATCAAACCAGTAGCCACATGACATGCTACTGATGATCTAGCAATACTAACTAAAACGAACGTCACACTAAGGATTTTCTACGAAAACATGTCCTATTAACTAGGAGAATCTAGGAAAATACTACCCTAGTAATATTAACACTAGATAACTAAATGCAATACTAAACTTTTCAAAAATGCTAATAATAAAGAGCTAACACACTCCTAGTAGATAGTATCACACTTATACATGCTAGAAAACACAAAAGAGATACTAACACACCCTATATAGTTAAATAAAACTATAAACATTAATTAATAGAAAAGCATAACACCTAGTTAATTACACCAAAAATAATCTATAGCTCTAAAAATCACACCAAGCTAGGATTAGGTACTCCCAGTCATACAGAAGGTCACACAATTGGATTCACATAAAAAATCATCACCAAACAAATTACAAAAATCCTAAAAGGGCTCTCTGGTCATTTACCAAAGTGGATGCCATTTCATCTAGGAAGATCATTTGCATAAGGGGCCAATTGATAATGCTAGGCATCACTTAGGGCTACCCAGAACAGTTGAGTTCACAACTTTTGGATCTTTAAAACTCAAGGTATTAACATAATGGTGTTTCTGACATGTTTGGCCACCCATTTTCCCTAGGGTCAACCGCAGCTCTAAATCCATATCTACCGACTGGAGGTGGTTAGGAAAACATGCAAGTACCACTGTAAATTTTTGTGGGGGCAAATTTTAGATCTATCTATTTTATTTTGATTAAAAGATGCGGGACAGTTTTCTGTTAACAGGGAAAAGAATAAACACCAGAAGAAAAAAAACAGCAGGCGGGCCAGATCTGCACGCCGGCCGGGTTCCACCGAGATGGGCCGGCCCGTGACTGAGCTCGCGAGGGGATGAAGGGTTAAGGGCCATGGATGGCCAGGATTAGAGGAGATCGACGGTGGAGCGTCGTCCCCTTCCTCGCGCCGTGCACAGACGAGTGAGGCGCAGCTGGGAGCAGAGCAAGGACAGGGGGGCTCACCAAGGGCTCTGAGGATGGCGAAGACGGCGGAGAGGGGTGCGGAGGTCACGGGAAGGGCAGAGGCAGCAGCAGTTCTTGCCGGAGCGCTCCAAGTCGACGGCGGTGTCGAGGGGAGCTTCCACGGTTCGACCTTGGCGGCGGCGGCTCCGGTGAACCTGGGACCAAAAGAGGATGTCCGTGAGATAGCTCGCGACGAGGGGATCTCGGGGAAATGAAAATGGCGGAGAACGGTGGACGGAGTTGCTCGCGAGCTTCCCGGCAAGGCGGCGGCAATCCGAGAGGAAATCTCGCGTCCCTCGCCGGCAGAGGACGAGAGGGCTCGATTCCTTCCATGGGGTGGTGCAGTGGAGGTGGGGGAGTGGGAATGGCAAGCCGGGAGCACGAGAGAAGGGTTGTGGCCTTTTATTCTTGTTGGTGCCGGTCCACGGTGCACTGGGTGCACGGGCACGAGCAGGGAAGGCACAGGAGGGTGAGGAGCCGCGCCGAGCGGTGTCGTGGGGGTTAAGGCAATGCTGGGAAGTGGCTGCGTCGAGCTGTACCTGCTGGGGTGCAGAGGTCGGCACAGAACAACGCTGGCGTCTACGGCAGGGCGAGCAGGGGATGGCGGGCTGGAGTTGGGGCAGAGGGGACGCATCACTTGCGTGGCTTCGACCAGTGGCGAGGGAGGAGGTGCAGGACAGCACGATGGCGAGCGCATGGGCTGAGGCAAGGCCTCCTTCTTCCTGCCCACTTGTGGTACGGGAGAGGTGAAGGGGATGGTGCTGCGTTGTACAGTGTGGAGTGTGGGAGGGGGCACGGTTGCATGGAGCTAGGCAGCGTGTGGGAGGGATCACGATGGCGTGGAGCACGGTGGCATGCGGGAAGGAGCACGATGGCGTGGAGTGCAGGAAGAAGCACGGTGGCGTGCGGGAAGAAGTCTGTTCTCTCCTCTCTTTCCTTGTCTCACTGCCTCCTTTTCTCTCTTCTTTTTTTCTTTCTCAGGTCAACACTAGGGCAAGCCAAAGGCTGGGTCAGAGAGGTGGCACACTGGGGTGTGGGATGGACATGATACCCTCCCAAATTTCACTCAAATACAAACAAATTTGATCACTCAAAAATCTGTCCCGAAACAGTTTTCAGAAAATTCAGAAAACAGACTGGAAATTTTTCTAAGTGTTGAAAACTGTTAAAACTATCAAAAAGTTCATGCATGTTTGAAAGATCAAATGGAATCCAAATATTTTGATTAAACTTGTGTTTTTAAGAACATGATAAGTACTTTCATAAACACATTTGTAATAATTTTAATAAAATAACTAAGATACTGAAAACATGTGATGAAAAGGGTACCAGGCTGTTTTTCAGAAAAACCTAGTTTTAGAAACTGCTAAGTCCAGGGACTGTTAAAATCAGTGAAAAGTTCAATCAAGGTTAACATAGCAAACAATCTCCAAATGTGGAAATTCCAGCTGGGAATTGTTGACCATGTTACAATGATTCAGAAACACATTTTCAATAATTTTCGTAAAATGTGCAAGGCTAGGAAAACATGCTGAACATAAGGCATCATTCTGTGTTTCACTGGTTTTTAAAACAAACTGTTTTCTGTCTTATTTTCTTGCCACAAAAACAAGCATGCATCTATTGGTTCCAAAACTCCAAAAATTGAAACTAAGGACATGGGTTTGTAGTCCACACATCAGAGAACAATTTCAAGCACAAAACTCACTAAATTGGATATTTTGGCTAATTAAAATCATGGGCTAAAATCAGATAGTTGGAAAGGTTTTTTTTTTCTTCAGGAATTTCAATATGGACTAGCCTTAGAAATTCCACATGAAATAATGGTGTTTTGGATCACAAGTCTCAGAAATAAGTTTGGGGTGTGAGACTGTCAAGATGATATTAAATACAGGAGGAAATGACCATTGCTTTGATTAGGCCACAAAGTGGAGATGGATGAATAAGCAAACAACTCCAAATCTTTTTCAAACTTGATTTCATGATAAGGATGATATGGAGTAGATGAGATCCACCAAGATGTATTTCCCAATCTTCCAAGATTTAACCAAATGGGAAGGGCTTAGAGATGATAGGTGTTAACCTGAGGGATGAGGGGTTTTACTTGACAATCTTAGAGTTAACTTCTTTTGGATAGGGTGGACCAAGGTTCTAATGACTTGAGAACATCACCACACATAAGCATCCCAAGAAATTCAATACAAGCAAGTCACATACACACCATGATCAACAACACACACACAAGTCAGCACAATTCACACTACAAACATAGGGTCAAACAGAGCAATATAAAGGAAAACACAATCATTAGTGAAGTATTTCAAAAAGTTTTTGTTGGTTCTGAAATTTGGGTCTTGTGAAACTAAGTTTTTATTAGTTCCAAAGTTTGGGATGTTACACATATCCACCTTATCACTCAAAGAAGAGATCTTCTTAACGGAATTTACCTTCTTACCGGTTGGAGCTCTTTAGGTGTGCCATTGAGAATAGTTTGCCATCATATAATTCAAGAGCTTAGTGCTGCACCTAATGTGGTGGACATAAAGTTTCCTCCAGCAGTCGAATCCAATAAATTATTTAAAGAAAAATTCAAACTTGTATAAAAAGTTTGGATAACCGTCCAATTAGTTAATCCATGTGTGGGACAATTTTTAACCATAGACTTAATTTTTTCCCAAGCTTGAGCAACATGTTGATTATCAAAAAAATTAAAGTTCATTATGTTACTCCTTAGTTGTATAATTTTTGCAGGTAGATAATACTTTCCAATAAAAACATCTTTGCATTTAGTCCAATAATCAATACTATTTCTAGGCAAAGACAATAATCATTCTTTAGCACGTCCTCCCAAAGAGAAGGGAATTTTTTTCAATTTTATTATGTCACCCTCTACTTATTTATATTATTGGATATTACATAACTCAACAAAGTTATTTCAATGAGAGACAACATCATCACTATTAGCACGAGAAAATCCTCTTTCATGACAAGATTTAATAAAGCAGGTTTTATCTCATAAAATTCTGCCTTGTAAGCAGGTGGATACATTAGTGTGCATATAAAATCGTTGTTGTTGGTACTAGTAAATTTACGCAACTTAGTATTCTCGGTTTAACCCATCTTAGCAAGATAAAAGCAAGACAGACTAACAAAACCGAAAAAAGACTAAAAGCTGAAATTCTAAAAAAATAGTTTTTAAAATTTTAAAGTAAACGAGACTAAACAAAAATAAACTAAGCAAAACAAAAAAGAAAATGGAGAGAGGTAGCGTGTAACTCCCCTTGCTGAAACTTCCAAGTTCCCGGTAACGGTGTCAGAAAACAGGGACTCAAATCCAGTGCAAAACAAGGAGAACAACTGACATTAAAGAGCAGGTGTGGCAAGTACTTCTCCAGTGGGCTTCCACACGTATCATAGTTTGGCCAGTGCAATATTGGCCTCAAGGGTTTCAGGGCAGGAATTAGGACAGGATCTTGGGTGGCCGGGGTCTGCCAACTAAAGACTGTCTTCAATAAGGATGGTATCCAATCAGATAAATATTTTGATCTTGATATGAATTTTTATTCGTGTTCTATATGGTGGTTTTCCAAAGTATGCTTTAAGAGTTGTGTTGCCTATGATTGTATATTCACTAACAGACTTTCTTACTACCGAGTATATCACATCCAGTAAAAAACATGATCGTCCCTGTCAATCGGCAGAGGTCAGTGCAAATTGTAAAACTAATAATTGCATTCTGCCTGTAGTCAGACGCCTAAACAAAGAAGGGCTTGGGCTCCTTGATGCGTCCGAGGCCGATGTTCGCCGGGCGGAAGCTTGTGCTATACGGCCTGAGAATCTCGTCCCTGTTCTTGCCGAGGAGCATGCCGGGCTTGTACCCCCATGCTAGCCATCATCTTGGCCACCTTCTCGTTAGCCTCTGGGCTCCCGAAGTCCGGGAGCAAATTTCCCTCCACCGCCACTACGGACGCCTACGCGGGGTGGGACGCGCCGTAGCTGGATTCTCCCTCCGAGAAGATGGCGTAGGAGGCCTCGTCGTGTGTCTGGAAAGGGCGGTCGCGGCCGCTCTGGTGGCAATCGTAGTTAGCGTGCAGGTTCAGGGCGCCGCTGATGCTCTACGCTGACTAGGGTTTGGGTTTCGATTTGATTGGGAGACTGGAATTAGAGGAGGTGAACAGACGTTTGCTGGAAACTACAATTTGCAACTAGTTGTACCCGCAACCCATTGTCGGATACCCCACTTTGGAGTTTCCAAAAATTGTAAAATAAATCATGGACATAGAATATGTTGTGTCTTGTGCACCCATAAATTTTCATAAAAAATATGATCATATGTGACCTCTGCAAAAAAGACAAATATAGTGTGAGTAGCACATGATACTATTCATTTAGTTTTTTCTCTTTTTTGCACACGTCACATATGTCCATGTTTTTGGATAAAACTTTGTGGGTGCTTAAGACACAACATAATCCATGTCCATGATTTATTTCACAATTTTTTAAAATGTCGAAGTGGGACATCCGATAATAGGGTGCGGGTGCAACTAGTTGCAAAATATTCGCCTTTGCTTTTGAGAGAATATAAATCAAAGAACTTGTAAAAAAAAAGCCATACACACGGCAGGATTTTTTTTTGAGGGTTAGGAATTTGTTGATAATAGCCCGCTGAATATTATGCACCAAGAACAGGGCCCGCTGAAATTCGTTGACCCAGTAGGCCCGTCGGCACGAGCGTTTTCCAAAGAATTCTGGTGTCTGGTTCATTCTCGCAACATCCTAAGCCCAAGGTACATACAGTATCAAACTCTGGTCTCTAGTTGCCTGAAAGCTAGCAACCTGAAATAATTCAGGCAAGACATTTTTTTATAACAAAGGCAGAGACATGTGACATTGTGATTCAAACCTGAAACGTCTGGACTAGTGGAGATGAATACGAACGGATGACTGGTGAGCGCTCCATTGTTGAGCAGACTCATGAGATACAGTCCATTACTAAGGAACTTGAGCAAGCTTCATGTGTGTTATCCGACAAGTTTATTGCCGGAGACATCATTGCCAAGAATTTTGCTATGTCTCCGAAGCACAAAAGACATAAGTTTTCCTTATGGATCTCATTGGGTCGCTTGATGTGGAAGAAAAGGCGAGAGCGAAAGACACACGAGCTCGAGGTTTTGAAGGAGTTTCGAGCGCTAACTTCGTTCATAAGAAGAACTCCTAGCCCTACAAGCCAAAGTACAAGAATAAGTCTGAGGACAAAGGCAAGTATGATTAAAAGAACATGCCTTCACAGTCTACCAACTTCAAGAGGAAGACCGATAGGAAGAAGGAATCATGCCATGTTTGCGGTGACCCTAATCACTGGACTCCAAGATGCCCTAAACGATTTGAGGAGCGCGAGAAGAGCGAAAAGACCGCTAATGTTGTCATTGGAGATACTGAGATGAAAGATGTTGGGTACGGTATATTTCTAACTATCTTTTCAATATGTCATTCTCCTGAATGGTGGATTTACATGGGTGCCAATGTACATGTTTGTGCTGATATCTCAAAGTTTTCTTCTTATCAGGTCGCAGGGACTTCTTTCGTGCTGATGGGAAACGGGTCACATGCTTCTGTTCATGGTGTTGGTACGGTCGATCTGAAGTTTACTTCGGGGAAGATCGTGCGCCTGAAGAATGTTCATCATGTGCCCTCCATAAATAAGAATCTTGTTAGCGGGTCTCTTCTGTGTCGCGATGGCTACAAGATAGTCTTCGAGTCTAATAAATTTGTTGTGTCCAAGTTTGGAACTTTCGTTGGTAAAGGCTATGAGTGTGGAGGCTTGTTTCACCTATCATTGCCAGACGTTTGTAATAAAGTTGTGAACCATGTTTGCACTACTGCTGAATCAAATGTATGGCATTCACGTCTTTGTCATATTAATTTTGGGTGCATGACGCGACTAACCAAATTGAATTTAATCCCCAGTTTCACCACTGTCAAAGGTTCTAAGTGTCAAGTTTGTGTTCAAGCGAAGCAACCACACAAGTCTCATACGACTGCGGAGGTACGAGACTTGGCACCTCTAGAGCTCATACATTCTTATCTTTGTGAGATGAATGGCGTGTTGACAAAAGGTTGAAAGAGATACTTCATGGCGTTAATTGATGACTCCACTAGATACTGTTACGTGTATCTTTTGAAATCAAAATATGAGGCTCTAAATTTCTTCAAAATTTATAAAACTGAAGCAGAAAACCAACTTGATCGAAAGATTAAGAGGCTTAGGTTCGATCGTGGTGGAGAGTATTTTTCCAACGAGTTTGATTCGTTTTGTGCGGAACACAGTATAATTCATGAGAGGACGCCTCCCTACTCACCCCAGTCAAATGGAGTGGCTAAAAGGAAGAACTGCACTCTAACTGATTTGGTTAATGCCATGTTAGACACATCGGTTCTCTCCAAGGCATGGTGGGGGGAGACGATATTGACTGCGTGTCATATCCTAAACCGAGTTCCCATAAAGGACAAAGAGATAACTCCATTTGAGAAGTTTGAGAATAAAAAGTTAAAACTCTCTTACTTGCGGACTTGGGGTTGTTTGGCGAAAGTCAATATACCAATTCCCAAGAAGCGCAAGCTTGGACCAAAAACCGTGGATTGTGTTCTTCTGGGCTATGCATTCCATAGCGTTGGTTATAGATTCGTGATAGTAAAATCTGAGGTATCCGACATGCATGTTGGTACAATTGTGGAGTCGAATGATGCGACTTTCTTTGAGGATATCTTTCCCATGAAGGATATGCCGAGCTCATCAAATCAGGAGATGTCAAGTTCATCTAGTCAGGAATTTGTTCCAATTCCTGAACCCACCATTCTGATAGAACACCATGAAAATATTGTGGTGGATGACAATGAAACTCCTAAAAGGAGCAAGAGACAGAGGACTGCAAAGTCTTTTGGTGATGATTTTATTGTGTAGCTCGTAGATGACACTCCCAGTTCTATTTCAGAAGCTCATGCATCTTTGGATGCTGACTACTGGAAGGAAGTTGTCCGTAGTGAGATGGATTCCATCTTAGCTAACAGAACTTGGGAGATCAATGATCGTCCGTATGGGTGCAAACCTGTAGGATGTAAGTGGGTGTTCAAGAAGAAGCTTAGGCATGATGGTACCATTGAAAAATACAAGGCACGACTTGTGGCCAAGGGTTATACCCAAAAGGAAGGTGAAGATTTCTTCGATACTTACTCACCTGTAGCCAGACTGACCACCATTCGCGTGCTACTATCATTGGTTGCCTCGCACGGTCTTCTTGTCCATCAAATGGACGTTAAGACGGTTTTCCTAAATGGAGAGTTGGAAGAGGAAATTTACGTGGAGTGATGACGTGGGACACACGTT
Organism: Poa pratensis; assembly: GCA_947311845.1. Lineage (NCBI taxonomy): Eukaryota > Viridiplantae > Streptophyta > Magnoliopsida > Poales > Poaceae > Poa > Poa pratensis. The sequence goes on along the minus strand of CAMZMU010000099.1, from coordinate 10,869,325 downwards.
GGGAGACCCCAAGAGGAAGGTATGAAGCAGTGCAGCAGCAAGTTTCCCTCAGTAAGATACCAAGGTTATCAGATCCAGTAGGAGCAAGAAGCACTTCTGAAGGTTGTCAACGGTGCCAGAAAAGTACTTGCGTGTGGAAGGGAGTTCGGCTGTTGACGTGGAACCTGCACACAACACAATCAAACTACTTTGCCCCAACGAAACAGGAAGGGTGTCAATCTTCCTGGCTTGCTGAAAACAAATGATTAAACGTATGGTGTGGAAAATAGTGTTTAATTGCATAGAATGAAAAGGAACAATGATTGCAGTTGGTTGTATTGTCAGTGTAAAAGAATGGACCGGGGTCCACAGTTCACTAGTGGTGTCTCTCCATAAAAGATAACTAACACGTTGGGTGAACAAATTACAGCTGGGCAATTGACAAAATATTGAGCGCATGACAATGCATATATATGACATGATGATTACTATGATATTCATGTGGGCATTACGACAAAATATATAGACCGTTATCCAACAGTGTCTATGACTAATAATCCACCTACAGGTTGTCATACCGAGTTCCCCGTTGGTATTAAGTTGCAAGCAACGGATAATCGCATTAAGTAATGTGCGTAATGTAAACAAATGCATTAGACCTAACGGCGCACCCTTAAGCTAAGCATCGATTATTTTATCACTAGTGGCAACAGCACATCCACAATCTTAGAAGTTGCTGTCACTCTCCCAGATTACCGGAGGCATGAACCCACTATCTAGCATAAATACTAACTCTTGGAGTTACAAGCATCTACTTGGCCAAAGCATCTACTAGTAACGGAAAGCATGCAAGATCATAAATAACATATAAGATAGATTGATAATCAACTTGACATAGTATTCAATATTCATCGGATCCCAGCAAACACAACATGTAGCATTACAATAAGATGATCTTGATCATGATAGGCAGCTCACAAGATCTAAACATGATAGCACAAAGTGGTGAGACAACCATCTAGCTACTGCTACGGACCCGTAGTCCAAAGATGAACTACTCACGCATCACTCCGGAGGCAGGCATGGTGATGTAGATCCCTCCGGTGATGATTCCCCTCTCTGGCAGGGTGCCGGGAAGAGCTTCAGAACCCTCCCGGGCTAGGGTTGACGACGGCGGCGGCTACGGAACTTTTCGTGGATGGAGGCTCGGGTGTCTAGGGTTTTCCCGTGAAGATGAATAAATAGGCGAAAGGGCGGCTGGAGCGACCCGAGGGGCCCACACCCCACTACGGCGCGGTTGGAGGGGGGGCCGCGTCGCCCTAGGGTGTGGCGCCCTCCTCGGTCACCTCCGTCTCTCCTTCGGACTTCGTGTACGTGTTGGAAAAATAGGAGGTTGATACGTCCAAAACGTATCTACTTTTCCGAACACTTTTGCTATTGTTTTTCCTCTAATTTGTGTGATTTCAATGCAACTAACACGGACTAACGCTGTTTTCAGCAGAATTGCCCTGGTGTCTTGTTTTTGTGCAGAAAGTCAAAGTTTTAGGAAAATTCCAGAAAAATTTCAGAAATTCTATTTTTGCAGAAGACCCACGGAGCCAGAAGATGAAGCGAGAGGGGCACCACACGCACCCAGGGCGCGGGTGGGCCCTTGCCGCCCCCAGGGGTGGTGTGGTCACCCTGTGTGGCCCCCGACACTCCCCTTTGGACTACTTAAAGCCTCTGGCCTAAAAATTCGAGGGAATCGACGTCTTTTCCAAAAAACTTCCAGAGCTCCGCCGCCATCGAAAACCCTATTTCGGGGATCAGAAACTCCGTTCTGGCACCCTGCCGGGACGGGGAATTGGAGGAGATCATCGCCATCATCATCACTGCCACCTCTCCATCGACCATCCATGACTCCCCCATCCATGTGTGAGTAATTCCCGCTGTAGGCTGAGGGGATGGTAGGGATTGGATGAGATCATTCATGTAATAGTTGTGAGATTTGTTAGGGCATGGTGCCTGTATCCATCGGTAGTGCTTATTGTCATTGTTGCAACTTATTATGCTTAATGCTTGTCACTTAGGGCCCGAGTGCCATGATCTCAGATCTGAACATGTTATTGAATCATGATGATAATTATTGTTTTGGATCATATCTATAAGTTGTATACACACGTCACTGTCCGGAACCCGAGGCCCCAAAGTGACAGAAATTGGGATAACCGGAGGGGATGGTTGCGACGTGAGGATCACATGTGTTCACGGAGTGTTAATGCTTTGCTCCGGTGCTTTATTAAAAGGAGCACCTTAATTACCAGTAGTTTCCCTTGAGGCCCCGCTGCAAACGGGCTGATAGGACAAAAGATGTTGTGCAAGTTTCTCATTGCGAGCACGTACTACTAAATACGGAACACATGCCTATGATTGATTATTACTTGGATAACTTATTATTTATCTGCAATTGCCCTATGTATGACTATTTCATGAATTATCTTATCCATGCTACGCCCGTTCATCCATCCCTATGCCTACAGTATTTTAATCCTGCTGTCTACTGCAATTATTACTGCTGTCTTTATTTTACTGCTGCTATTATTTCACTACTGCTACTGTCATAAAACCGTTGCTACTGATAAACTGTGTCGAGCAAGTCTACTTCCAGGTGCACCTGAACTGACAAATCATCTGTCAAGGCTTATAAATATTCTTTGGCTCCCCTTGTGTCGAATTAATAAATTTGGGTTTTACTTCCCTCGAAGACTGTTGCGATCCCCTATACTTGTGGGTCATCAAGACTATTTTCTGGCGCCGTTGCCGGGGAGCATAGCTCTATTTATAAGCTCACCAGGGAGTCATACTGCTCGCTGCAATTCATTCACCATGGGTAAACCTCGCGATGATAAGGTTCGCATATTGCACTCCACTACAAGGAGAGGTACAACTCTGAACACTTCTGCTGCTCTTGATTCACCGTCTGTTATAAGTCAACTTGTCACACCACCACATGCACATGCTTCACGTGCTGCTACTTCTGCTGAATCTGATAATGTTTCTGATGAATTTGATGATGCTTCTACTGTGCTTGATGAAAGAGGTTCACTAGGTCCTTTTCTAGATGCTACAATTGCTAAATCTAAACAACTTGAAAATACCGAAACACCTAATGAAACTCCTGTTACACCTGCTTATTCACCTGAAACGAGAGAAACTACTAGTGATGATCTTGAGGAAACTTATGTTGAACTTGATGATGACTTTATTGATGAATGCATGAATTGTGATACCTCTAAAGATGTTAATGCTATTAAAAATATTCTTCAAAGACGTGCTATCAACTATAAACTTTCTCCTGATGCTAAATTCGCTACATCTCCCATAAATATAAAAGATAAAGACTATGATTTCTCTGTGGACTTGTCTTTTATAACTATTGCTGAGAAAGAACCTTTTCGAGGAACTGAAAATGGAAGTGCTGTAGAACATATGAACACTCTCTCTACTCTGAGTAGTTTGTTTTCTGATGATATTAAGAAACGCAGTTACTTTGTTACTAAAATTTTCCCTTTCTCATTGAAAGATGAAGCTAAAACTTGGTTTAATGATTTATCTCCTAGATCTATTGAGAGCCCGATGGGTTTAGTCAATGCTTTCTTTCAGAAATATTTTCCTGCTAGTGCTCAACATGCTGCTTTACAGAAAATCTTTAACTTTAAGCAAAATGAGGGAGAGAAAATGCCTGAATCTTGGGCAAGGTTTTGTTCTTTACTTAGAGCTCGGCCTGGACATCAACTAGCTAAAAATGAACTTCTTGATATATTTTATAATGGACTAACTGTTGAATCTAGGACATACCTGGATAGTTGTGCTGGTTGTGTTTTCAGGAAAAGAACTCCAGATGAAGCCGAGGAATTATTGGCTAAGATAAGCCAAAATCATGATGATTGGACCCTGCCTGAACCAACTCCGGTACCTACGCCGAGGAAAAGAGGAGTAATTGAATTGAACGATGAAGAAATGAGAGAAGCCAAGAAATCTCTTAAGGAGAAAGGTATTAAATCTGAAGATGTGAAAAATCTTCCACCTATAGAAGAATTGTGTAAGCCAATTCCTCACTCATCTACAGTTGAGGTACACTCTCTCCAACGCTTTGATGATAGAGATATCCCTTATTCTAAACCTCCTGATCAATGCTTAGATGAGTTTGATAATTTCATTGTTAAGCAAAACAATTTCAATAGGAGAATAGAAAATAGCTTCATAAAGAATTCTCATGTCATTAATCATTTGCATGATGTTTTGGAAAGAACTTCTAATGATGTTAAAATACTCATTAAACATTTTTGTATGGTTCAAACTCAAATTGAGCAATTGACTAAAGTGCAAAAAGATTTGCTGGATAATGCTTCTAGAGAAAATGATAAACATGCTTTTGGTATAGCAACTAGAGGTGGTGCTTCCACTCAGGATCCTTTGTATCCCGAGGGACATCCTAAAAGAATTGAGCAAGATTCTCAACTAGTTAATGAAACTATGAAGAATTGGAAGTATCAGAGGTCATGGGAGTCAACCGTGAAGACTCTGTGTTTCCCTCTATTTATCCATGCCATGAGTTTATGAATGCTGCAGAGATCTTGCAAGATTTCAACACTCTAATCTCTAATGCAGGATTGGAATACTTTGTTGCTGATGAACCACATCAATATGTAAAGCTGACTATGTCGGTGGTTCAAAGTTTTAGGTTTAGTTGGAATTTGCCTACTCCCATGGTTCATTATAATATCTACAATAAAGCTGTAGATTTGTCTCTTCATGATTTTTGTGCAGCTATTAAGGTACCACATTGGGGGTCTCATGAGAGGATTAGAGGTCAACCAAAGTATTTACAAGACCTCTACTCATAGATTTGCCAAGTGAGAGATTTTTTACAGCCGAGGATGGTAAAATTCGAAACATCCAACTCCCATCTATTCGATATTTTGCCTACTACATTAGCAAATGTGTTCTAGCTAGGAAGAATGCAAGTAAATTATCTGTTTATGATTTGGCATTTCTTTCTGCTGCCTTAAGATGTGATAGAACTTATAACTTGGGAGCTATGATTGCATTTCGTCTCTCCACTAACCGTGAAAAAGGAGGGGTTTGTGGTGGTCTCATTGCTTCTCGTTTATTAGCCATGCATGGTGTAGGACCACATCATTTTGATATTCAGCTTCCCATTGAAAGACTTGATCTTAACTCTATGATTAGCCACCAATTTGTTTCCCGCTGGTCCACCATTGATAATCTATCCTATGAATTGGTTTTCGTTAAGAAGACCAGGTGGAGAACTAAAATCTATGAACGCATAGTCTGTTTGCCTGCGCCTCTTTTGTTTAACCTTGATGTCAGGCAAGGATGGTCATTCTCGGAGGGAGACCTTGATGCATATATGGAGGAGCATGCCTTCATGCGGATAGTGAGGGAAGAGGTCCTGAGGAGGACTTCATTCAGCCCTTCGACACTATGAGCTCTTCATACCAGTATCCTGATTATGGAGCTTCAGGCCCTTCTTCTTCACAGGATCCTGATTATGATCACGCTAGGTATGATCCGCCTGGATGGAGTTCTGGGCCATGTGGATGATTGGTCTCCCACTTAGGTCAAAAGCCTAAGCTTGGGGGGAGGTATGCCGACAAGTTCACTCATTTTATCATATTCATATCATGTCGGTACTTTGTATATCCATGTTTTAGTTTGTTTCTTGTATCCATTTCATTTTCTCAAAACACCAAAAGACCAAAAATATTTCCTTTATTTCTCTTGCTTTTGAATTTGTAGTGCTAGTTTACTTTATTTTTCATTTCGGTTTGTTATTCAAAAATCCAAAAAGATTTTGCTTTGTTTGCTTTTTTTTTTTATGCTTGCTTTAATTCGAAAACCCAAAAATATTTGCCGTTTTGTATAGTTGTTTCAGGAGTTCAAAAATTTTCGTGGTTCCACTTGGGTTTGGTTATCATTTCACATCATTCAAGCCACACAAGTGAAAGGCAATAATGACGATCTACGACAATCCGGATGTGGTAAAAGGCTGGTATGAACTCTATTTGTTTTTCATTTTTGTAAATATACCTACTCATGTGAACATGCTTAGCTATCATGGTAATGGTTATGTTATTTAATGATTACTTAGTAGTTCATGTCTTCTTATGACCAGTACCAAATTGCTAATAGCGAATAACATGTCATATAGATATTTACATGCATTGTTCTATTCGTAAAACGGTATGGCAGGATGGTATCCTCCTCTGAATAATTCATTTGATTCGACTTGGCACATACTCACACATGTTATGACTGAAAAATAAAAGTCAATTAAGCTTGATGATCTATTTTGCCTCAGAGTTTTAGTATCATCTTTATGCCTCCGTTAATTTTATTTTGTCGCAAGCATGATTATGACCGTTATCGCTCTCGTGGTTGTCGCTTCCCAGTCTTTTGCTAGCCTTCACTTGTACTGAGCGGGGATGCTGCTCGTGCATCCAAATCCTTTAAACCAAGTTATTCCAAAGAGTCCAACAAAAATTCCTATGCATGGTATTTCAGGCCATTCCAAGTAAATTTGCATGTGCTACCTTTAAAACTTTCAAAATATTTCCCTTTTTGTATCAATGTTTACTAGCTCATGAGGAATTAGTGTGGTTATTCTTTATTCTATTTGTCAAATGGACTTTTACACCTAGACTAGCGGCATATACATCCGCTTATCCTATAATTTTGCAAAAAGAGCTGGCAACGGGGTGCCCAGTTCCAATTAATTACAACTTTAACCGCTTAATTCTCTTGACACTTTTGCCCTGGTTCATCAGTAAGCAATGACAAACAGTGAAATACCTGCATGTATGTAAACCAAAGAAAAGAGAGATGATCTGCCTTGCTGGTAGAAATAACGTCCTTCATGGGAGCCGCTCTTAAAAGTCCGTTTGATAGGTAGAATACTGTTCTCACCCGCTACCATTCGTTGACAATTAACAAACACCTCTCAAAACATTTTTATCTCTGTTTTTAAAATAAAAAGCTCTAGCACGTGTTAATCCCTGCTTCCCTCTGCGAAGGGCCAATCTTTTATTTTTATGTTGAGTCACCATCCTTTCTTTGAGCACTTCTTCGAAAGCATAACTGCCGTTCTTAGTGTAATGTGCTTGTCCCAGGATACGATTAATTGAGGTATAACTATGATACTCTTATCTTTGATATCTTTATATCTAGTCTTCACTTGAACCTCAGAGGTGCCTTGGCATTTATGTTTTGCCCTTCAAACAAAGGCAAGCGAGATACCACTTTGTCATATCTTTTTACGAACATTGCAATTCTTGTGGATAGATGTATGCTATGTTATTCATTCTAAGTACTTTGGTATCTTTTCATGATTTGCATAACTACTAGGTGTCATTATTTGCATGGTTCCTATTATGAATTGCCTAAGCTTTTGATCATATAGTCGGTATGCATACATCATATGAAGCAAATGTGTTCGTAAAAGTTTCTTTTATCGCACTCAGTTGTTAACTGAATTGCTTGGGGACAAGCAATAAGCTAAGCTTGGGGGGAGTTGATACGTCCAAAACGTATCTACTTTTCCGAACACTTTTGCTATTGTTTTTCCTCTAATTTGTGTGATTTGAATGCAACTAACACGGACTAACGCTGTTTTCAGCAGAATTGCCCTGGTGTCTTGTTTTTGTGCAGAAAGTCAAAGTTTTAGGAAAATTCCAGAAAAATTCCAGAAATTCTATTTTTCTAGAAGACCCACGGAGGCAGAAGACGAAGCGAGGAGGGTGCATAGGGGCACCACACGCACCCAGGGCGCGGGTGGGCCCTTGCCGCGCCCAGGGGTGGTGCGGCCACCCTGTGTGGCCCCCGACGCTCCCCTTTGGACTACTTAAAGCCTCTAACCTAAAAACTTCGGGGGAATCGACGCTTTTTCCAAAAAACTTCGGGGGAATCGACGCTTTTTCCAAAAAACTTCCAGAGCTCCGCCGCCATCGAAAACCCTATTTCGGGGATCAGAAACTCCGTTCTGGCACCCGGCCGGGACGGGGAATTGGAGGAGATCATCGCCATCATCATCACCGCCACCTCTCCATCGACCATCCATGACTCCCCCATCCATGTGTGAGTAATTCCCCGCTGTAGGCTGAGGGGATGGTAGGGATTGGATGAGATCATTCATGTAATAGTTGTGAGATTTGTTAGGGCATGGTGCTGATTACCCCCAAGAGCAGGGGATCACTATAGCACCTCTCAATGTGGAAGTAAGGTATCGATCCGCAGGAGCAAGAAGGAAAAGTTATCTATTCCCTACAACTAAAGTGTCACAAGTTTTAGTTGATTATGCACTAAACAAGTTTAAGGAGCAAGGTGGTTGATTTGATGGATGGAAGTTTAATGTAACCAAGCAAGAATGTAAAAGTGTCCCAATCCTCTTCAATGCAAGAGGACAAGACAAAGGTTTTCTCTTATAGGAACAATGGACATGGGTTCATGGGTTCACTTAATCCTCTCTCTCTCATCTATGGTGATTATCATGTTATAGATAAAGTACACATAATTGTCATGTTTTAATGGTAGCTTTTATAACGGCTACATGTCCTAAAACACATAGTTGAAAGAAATACTCATTTGTGTTGCTAGTGTCACCCTCGTAAGGCTAGCGTGGTTGCTGTCACACCCACATCATACTTCTCCCTTTTTACCCCCAGATAAAGGATGTTGGACGGTACTGTGTCACTCAATACCTATGCCTTCTGTCACATTGGCCACCCAGTACCCATATACATCATACTTCATAATGGATAATATTCTAAACACTAGTGCAATGATTTATATTTCGTGTGTGTGACCACATCTCTCTCATCTATCTACACTTGGTGGTGTCAATCACCTCATGATAAAGATAAACAAGGCATTATGCATAAATCAAACCATCACATGCATCATAGAATATCTCCAAAGTATGACAAGTCATAAAAGATCCAACACAACAGTAAATGCATAACAAATATTATCTCACCACAATATCCACCATGGGAATTACATAGATGACCGTAATCATGTTCAGCAGCTCATACGGTACTAATTAGTGAAGCTCAAAGAGAGGAGAGATACATAAGTTACCACCACAAACCCAAATCCAGGGGTGGACTACTCCCCCTTCATCATGGAGACGGTGGAGAAGTCGTTGGAGAAGGTGGAGACCACCCCGGCAGCGCCCCGCCGGAGTTTTCCCCCTCCAATCTGCAGCTCCTGATCTCCGTTTCGGTGTTTCTGTGTTTGTGCGGCGCTCCTTCCAGAGAACGTCGGGGGACCTTTTTTATAGGCGTTTTTAGGTCAAGATGATGTCGGTGGAGAAAAGATCGAAGGCAACGGAGCCACGAGGCCCAAATGGGTGGGTCCCACGCGGCTACAGTACCAGGCCGCGTGGGCCCCCTCGTTTGGCCCTCGAGCCTCCGTTTGCTCGCTTCCTTCGCCCACAGGTCTTCTTCCTTCCAAATATTGACGTCCGTAAATTTCCAGGTGATTTCGTTGACGTTTGGGTCCCTGAAACATTAAAATAAGAAAACGGGGTTTTCTGCCTGTGCAGGGTTAATTCCATAAAAATAGGAAATAAATGAATATTCCCAAAAATCATTATAAAACATTGATATAACCCTTATATGATGCAAATATGATTGGAATATAAGCAATTAAAGTGCAAAGTTCATGTATGCATTTTACATGCATCAACATCCCCAAGCTTAATCCATGCTCGTCCTCGAGTATGAAGATGATAAAACTAACATGGACTTTGCAATTTAATACTTAACAATGAATATCAAAGATGATTACAATTGCTACATATAGTCAAATGATTCATTCTTCAAAGGAGTAGCAATATGCAAATAGTTTATGAAGTGATATCAAGTATTCAAGACAAGGATGTTCATTGATAGTTCACAAAGTGTAACATGGTAGCAAGTAATATGGAACACATGTATGCATAATGATAAGTAGAACATCCTACAATGGTCATAGAGTGTAGATGAAAATCTGAATATGATAGGTGTACACTTTGGAAAGATGTATATGTGAGTAGAGGTAAAGCATGCATAAGTTTCATCCAACTTCCAAACTCTTCTACTTAAGTTAATGATTGCAATAAGGTATTCATTGGTGTCAAGCTCTCATTGCCCCTATCATAGCATCTTGAATGATTAAGGTTAAAGTGAAAGCAAATATGAGTAGTGTGCTTGATAAAGAATGGGTTGAATGTCTCATGCCCCTTGAATACAAGTACTTACACCATGTGTTACTCAACTTGGGAAACAAAGCAAGTTCAATTAAATATCATTGTAAGCATAATAGTATCATCAAGAGCGTCAACTGGGGTACCTCTTGTCCCAAGATATGGAACAAGCCCATATCAAAATGACAAGACAAACAAACAAAATGAACAATCTCAACACCCTTTTTATTTACCATTTGGAATAGTTTTTTATTGCAAGGTGTATCACAGAAGGTTCACCATAGTATGTAAGTAAATTTCCACCATGAATGATGCATGGCTTAGATTAGCGGCCCAGGCGTCTCTCTAACCATTTACACAAACTCATTTAAACTCACTCTATTTCCACATTTATTTCAACATGATAAGCATCCATAGACAAAAGCACATGATATCAACTAAATGAGATGAAGAGTGTGTTGAAAGCTTGCCATGTGACAGCACATATGGGCTAACTTCCAACCCAAAACATTCATCAAGCCACAAACATCATAATCTTAATCACAATGGGTCAAGTTTTATTATGCAAATAAAAGAACATTGTGCATCAAGTTCGTGAGAGCTATATAACCAATTTTTCCATTGCAATCAATAACATAAACATTTTCATTCAGAGGTAAGATAACACAAACAACATGTTAAACATACTCGGAATAGCATAAAGCAATAGGTAGATATGGTGGACTCACTGGAATAACTTTGGTTGAAGGTGTTGGAAACAAGTTTTTGCTTGTTGGAGTTTTTGGGCTAGCAAAAGGGAGAAAGTTGACCATCTAGATGCATGCATGAGTGTCCATAGAACTAACTAATCCATGTTAAACCAAGTAAAATAACAATCAGCACCAAAACATGAATAAGTGATAGCTCTACAAAAAGAATTTGCAAACTATTACTCATAAACAAGCTCATGAATCATGCAACTATATGTATCATTAAAAATCAATCAAACATCCCTTTTCCCAATCTTATAAAGCATCCAACATATTTCAACCCATATTTCCAGTAGCTCTCTCATATATAAATGATAGTGTGGTGGTCTCTCAAAACAAAAATCAAACCAAAAACGACGCTCCAAGTTTATGCGATAAAGTGTTTCGATCGAAAAACAGAAGTTGGACGTGTGCAAACCGAGAGTGTGTAGGTCCAGCGGGTTGTCTTCACATCCCCAAGCTTATGGTCTTCACCATCCTTGGATAGCTCTTGGTGCATCTCCTCCAATCCCTGTGAAAAAACTTCAAAACACCGTTTCTCCCATCTTTTCTGTGGGGTGCATTAATAGTGATAAACAAATAGGTTTCTTGCTGCATATAATCCTTGAACAAAAATTCATATGAATGTCCAGAAAGTGTATAATGTTGTATGCCTACTCATAAACTCAATTGGATCAAAAAGATTCAACTTAAAAGCTCAAAGCATGCATCAAACAAAATGGGACAGAATCTGTCCAGAAAAACAGCAGCAGCAAAACGTATTTTTCTACCCTACCAAACTTTCTCGAAAAATTCCGAAAAAATTCATGCATACAGAGGATGAAAAGTTGCAACTACAGTTCAAATATGAGCTCATTCGGAGTTACAGAATAAGAATTAAAAATCATACCGTGCACAGATTCGTGCAGGAATAAATCTCCGAATGCTATAAGCAACTTTTTCATACCAAAATGAGTAAAACTTGGCACTTTATTAAAAATTCCAGAAACTAAACTAAACACTAAGTCTCTTGTTACAGCAAGAGGACACAAAGAAAATCACAAATAAAAACAACCGGGTTGCCTCCCGTAAAGCGCTTTCTTTATAGCCATATAGCTAGGCTTGATAGTTTTAATGATGCTCACATAGAGAAAAATATGAAACACATTTAAGTCTAACCCACTTCCTATGCATTGGGATCTTGTAAGAAAATAAATCAATAAAGCACAAAGTGACTAGCATAGGAAGGCAAAGCAAGTGCAACTTCAAGATTTTCAACAAAGAGAGAGGAGACTTAATATTATTGTGGTATATGAAGTCATGTCTCCCTCTCTCATAAAAACTTTCAGTAGCATCATTGATAAAATCTACAATATAACCATCACATGAAACATTCTTACCATGATCCATATGCATAAAAGTATCAATATTTTCCACATAAGCAAAGTTCTTATTATTAATAGCAATGGAAGTAGGATCATTGTAAAGAACTCGAACATGATAGACAAGTTGTATATTAATTGGATGGTTTTGGGTGATCCTTCCATAACTATGACAAGTTTTATGAGGATGATTGTAATTATTAGCATCATCATTTTCAGAATTAGTACCAAAGAGATTTTCAATATCAAAAGTACTATGCTTTTCCCAATCATGATCACTACTATAAGTAACAGGCATAGGATCATCATCGAAATCAGACTCATCAGCAACAACTATAATAGGAGCAACATGCTTAGGGGAAGATACCGTTTCCTCTTTTTCATTAATAAGAGTAAAACAAACATTAGTCCTTTCATATTTTGGTAAAGTAGTTCCATCTTTTATAATATTTTGTATGTAAGTGTTGGCATGGCAATTATTAACACAATAGAGATAACATCCATGTAACACGCTATTCATATCAAAAGCACTCATATCTAACGAAGAAGTTTTTCTTGATAACTCTTCACACCCCAAAAATAATGTAAGTTCATCATGTTGATTAGGAGTGATCATGTTATCACAAAAGTCTCCCGCAATATCCTTATTAGAACCTGAGCATTGAAATTCGAAATGACCCTCTTTATAGCAAAGTTCACAAATAAAAGGATAGCGGGCACACACTTTTTCAGCCAAATCACTTAGAGCTCTACCATGTTGTAGTTTTTTCATTCCTATGATGAATACAATATTCCTCTTCGATTTTATTCTTTTCACAAGGTCTAAGTGCTCCACAAAAATTAACATGCTTATAAGAAATAGTATTTTCAGAAGTTTGAGCATGTTTATTGCAATCATTAGTAACAATTTCGGTTTCCAAGCAAGTGTCTTTAAAAGGTTCATGATACATGTCCCAATTCTCTTTAGGAATATTAATATGAGAAGCAAAGGTTTTACAACAATCAACAATAATTTGAGAATCAAGACCAAATTTAGCACTAAGCCCATGAAAACTAGCAGTTTCAGCGAAAGACTTAATGCAATCATACTCAAAGTTTATACCTGATTCTTTACCTTTGTCGTTCTCCCAATCTTCAGTATTGCGTTGAATTGTTTCAAGAAGATCCCATTTAGCTTCAACCTTCTTACTTGTGAAAGAACCACCTGAAGAAGCATCTAGATAATCCTTGTAATGACCTGAAAGCCTTGCATAAAATTAGTAACAATTATTTCCTTAGGAAGCTCATGGTTAGGACATTTGAGTATTAATGTTTTCAGTCTTCCCCAAGCTTGAGCAATGCTTTCTCTATCATGAGGATAAAAATTGAAAATGTAACTCCTAGCTAGATGCACTTCATGAAGAGGATAAAATTTAGAGTAAAAGAGAGATTCAAGCTGTTTCCAATTCGAAGGACGATCATCCAGCATCCTATACCACTTCTTTGCTTTGTCCTTAAGTGAAAATGGAAATAATTTCCTCATGACATCTTCTCTTGATAAACCTAACCTCAAACAACTCACAAAGTTCTGTAAGTTTCAACAAGTGATCATGTGGATGGACTGTTCCATCCCCTGCATAACGTTCATTCATAACCATTTCAACAATTTCCATAGGTATTTCAAAAGGAATACTTTCAGTAAGTGGATCACAAGTATCATTAGAATTATCACATATAGGAGACAAAGTATTATCAAAGCAAATTTTCTCCTCCAAAGCTGGGGAACTACAAGGATCATTTTTATAAAAACTAGCTTCCCCAAGCTTAGACTTTTCCATAGCATTAGCAATAGTGTGCAAAGAATTTATAGTAATAACATTGCTACCATCATGCAAATGATTTTCCATAGATTTTTTAATTTTCTGCTCAAACTCATCATGTCCTAACTCAAGATAAATTTCATAAAGCTCTCTAATTTTTTTTGTTGTTTTCCATTTTCTAATTTTTATGGGTTTTTGATAAAACTAATGAGAAACTCACAACCAAACAAGTTTAAAGGAACCTCCCCAAGCTTAGATGATTGCAAGATATAAAACAAGATAAAATAAATCTAAAGTCTAGTGCACACAAGAATAGAAACTTAAGCGCTACGCTCCCCGGCAACGGCGCCAGAAAAGTACTTGATAACCCCCAAGAGCAGGGGATCACTATAGCACCTCTCAATGTGGAAGTAAGGTATCGATCCGCAGGAGCAAGAAGGAAAAGTTATCTATTCCCTACAACTAAAGTGTCACAAGTTTTAGTTGATTATGCACTAAACAAGTTTAAAGAACAAGGTGGTTGATTTGATGGATGGAAGTTTAATGTAACCAAACAAGAATGTAAAAGTGTCCCAATCCTCTTCAATGCAAGAGGACAAGACAAAGGTTTTCTCTTATAGGAACAATGGACATGGGTTCATGGGTTCACTTAATCCTCTCTCTCTCATCTATGGTGATTATCATGTTATAGATAAAGTACACATAATTGTCATGTTTTAATGGTAGCTTTTATGACGGCTACATGTCCTAAAACACATAGTTGAAAGAAATACTCATTTGTGTTGCTAGTGTCACCCTCGTAAGGCTAGCGTGGTTGCTGTCACACCCACATCATACTTCTCCCTTTTTACCCCCAGATAAAGGATGTTGGCGGTACTGTGTCACTCAATACCTATGCCTTCTGTCACATTGGCCACCCAGTACCCACATACATCATACTTCATAATGGATAATATTCTAAACACTAGTGCAATGATTTATATTTCGTGTGTGTGACCACATCTCTCTCATCTATCTACACTTGGTGGTGTCAATCACCTCATGATAAAGATAAACAAGGCATTATGCATAAATCAAACCATCACATGCATCATAGAATATCTCCAAAGTATGACAAGTCATAAAAGATCCAACACAACAGTAAATGCATAACAAATATTATCTCACACCACAATATCCACCATGGAATTACATAGATGACCGTAATCATGTTCAGCAGCTCATACGGTACTAATTAGTGAAGCTCAAAGAGAGGAGAGATACATAAGTTACCACCACAAACCCAAATCCAGGGGGTGGACTACTCCCCCTTCATCATGGAGACGGTGGAGAAGTCGTTGGAGAAGGTGGAGACCACCCCGGCAGCGCTCCGCCGGAGTTTTCCCTCTCCAATCTGCAGCTCCTGATCTCCGTTTCGGTGTTTCTGTGTTTGTGCAGCGCTCCTTCCAGAGAACGTCGGGGGACCTTTTTTATAGGCGTTTTTAGGTCAAGACGATGTCGGTGGAGAAAAGATCGAAGGCAACGGAGCCACGAGGCCCAAATGGGTGGGTCCCACGTGGCTACAGTACCAGGCCGCGTGGGCCCCCCTCGTTTGGCCCTCGAGCCTCCGTTTGCTCGCTTCCTTCGCCCACAGGTCTTCTTCCTTCCAAATATTGACGTCCGTAAATTTCCAAGTGATTTCGTTGACGTTTGGGTCCCTGAAACATTAAAATAAGAAAACGGGGTTTTCTGCCTGTGCAGGGTTAATTCCATAAAAATAGGAAAGAAATGAATATTCCCAAAAATCATTATAAAACATTGATATAACCCTTATATGATGCAAATATGATTGGAATATAAGCAATTAAAGTGCAAAGTTCATGTATGCATTTTACATGCATCAGGTGCCTAGTATCCATCGGTAGTGCTTATTGTCATTGTTGCAACTTATTATGCTTAATGCTTGTCACTTAGGGCCCGAGTGCCATGATCTCAGATCTGAACATGTTATTGAATCATGATGATAATTATTGTTTTGGATCATATCTATAAGTTGTATACACACGTCACTGTCCGGAACCCGAGGCCCCAAAGTGACAGAAATTGGGATAACCGGAGGGGATGGTTGCGACGTGAGGATCACATGTGTTCACGGAGTGTTAATGCTTTGCTCCGGTGCTTTATTAAAAGGAGCACCTTAATTACCAGTAGTTTCCCTTGAGGCCCCGCAGCAAACGGGATGGTAGGACAAAAGATGTCGTGCAAGTTTCTCATTGCGAGCACATACGACTAAATACAGAACACATGCCTATGATTGATTATTACTTGGATACCTTATTATTTATCTGCAATTGCCCTATGTATGACCATTTCATGAATCATCTTATCCATGCAACGCCCGTTCATCCATCCCTATGCCTACAGTATTTTAATCCTGCTGTCTACTGCAATTATTACTGCTGTCTTTATTTTACTGCTGCTATTATTTCACTACTGCTACTGTCATAAAACTGTTGCTACTGATAAACTGTGTCGAGCAAGTCTACTTCCAGGTGCAGCTGAACTGACAAATCATCTGTCAAGGCTTATAAATATTCTTTGGCTCCCCTTGTGTCGAATCAATAAATTTGGGTTTTACTTCCCTCGAAGACTGTTGCGATCCCCTATACTTGTGGGTCATCAGAGGTCCTGTCCAGGTTTCGTCCAATTCCGAGAATATTTCCAGAACAGCTTTTCTGAAATACAAAAACAGCAGAAAACAGGAACTGACACTGTGGCATCTTGTTAATAGGTTAGTCCCAGAAAATGCATAAAATGCTATGAAGTGTATGTAAAACATGTAACAATTGGTATAATATCAACATGGAACATCAGAAATTATAGATACGTTTGAGACGTATCAAGCATCCCCAAGCTTAGTTCTACTCGTTCTCGAGTAGGTAAAATGATAAAAACAAAATAATTTCTGAGGTGACATGCTACCATCATAATCTTGATCAAATAGTATTGTAAAGCACGTGTTATGAATGAAGTGATCCAAGTCAATGGTCTATAGTTTGCTAGCAAGTAGATAATGAGCAAACAACTGAATCATATAAGCAAAAACTTTTCATGAATAGTACTTTCGAGACAAGTATCAAAGAGTTTTGCATAAGAGTTAACTCATAAAGCAATAGATTCTAAGTAAAAGGTATTTAATCAACACAAAGGAAGATTTAAGCTTCAGCAATTGCTTTCAACTTTCAACATATATATCTCATGGATATTTGTCAACACAAAGCAATATAATGAGCGCAATATACAAGCATATAAAAATTGTTGCACCAAAGTTGACACTAGTGTTTACTTCTGAGATAGAAAGAAGTAGGAAAACTGACTCAACATAAAAGTAAAAGAAAGGCCCTTCGCAGAGGGAAGCAGGGATTTAATCGTGTGTGATGACACACAAGTATAGGGGGTGTATCGTAGTACTTTTGATAAATAAGAGTGTCGAACCCAACGAGGAGCAGAAGGTGTTGACAGGTAGTTTTGATCAAGGAATCACTGTAAATACTAGCAGCCAAGTTTTTAGGGGTTTTTGATATTGCAGATAAATAAAATACGAGTAAATAAAAGACAGTAATAATAATTGCAGCAAGTGGCCCAATCCTTTTTAGAGCAAAGGATAATCCGGTTGGTTTACTTATGATGGCAAAATGTTCTTGAGGACACACGGGAATTTCGTCAAGTGCTTTCGCTTCCTTACAGCTGGTTAATCTTTATTGTTTTGATAAGTGTTGTGTGGGTGAACCTATGCTAATGCACTGCCCTAACTTTGACTAATACATACTTGTTATTAAACCCGTTGCAAGCATCCGCGTTACAAGGAAGTAATTAAGATAAATCTAACCACAGCCTTAAACTCTGAGATCCTACACTCCCTCATGCACCGGTTTACTAACAGGGGTTTAGGTTTCTGTCACTCCGGCAACCCCACAATTAGTAGCCGAATACACAATGCATTCCCCTAGGCCCATAAAGGTGAAGTGTCATGTAGTCGACGTTCACACGACATCACTAGAAGAATAACACCACAACTTAAATATCAAACCATTAAATATGACTCAACATAATTCCACTGCTAACAGCATGACTTCTCCCATGTCCTCAAGAACTGAACGAACTACTCACAAGACATCATATGGATCATGATCAGAGGTGATATAATGATGAATAACAATCTGGACATATACTTCAATTCATCGATAAAACTTAATAGCATTAACCACAAGTACTAATCAACACCGGGAAAGTTTCCCCTATGTACTACACAAAGTATAACCCTAGATGTTACAGCGGAACGAAGTGGAGCGGTGGAGATGATGGTGACGGCGGTGGAGATGATGATGGTGATGATCCCGATGAAGTCCGGCGTGATGACAATGATGATGGCGATGATTTCCCCCCTCCGGGAAGGAATTTCCCCGGCTGATTTCTCCCTGCCGGAGAGCTTTTTCTCTCTGTGTGGTTTCCACCTCGTGGAGGCGGTGGAATATTTCTTCGATGGCTCTCCCCGTCTTAGGGTTTCTGGGGGATGAAATACGCGAAGGGGGAGCGTCAGAGGTGGGCCAGGGCCCCCACACCCCACCACGGCGCGGCCAGGGGGGCCGCGCCGCCCTATGGTTTGGGCCCCTCGTGGCCCATCTCTGCCTCCCCTTTTGGCTGCCTCCGGCATCTAATAAAATAGGAGCTTCAGCATAATTTCCCTGAATTAACGATCTTCAGAAATAGGGTGTCTTGACGATGCTTTTTCCAGCTGAATCCTGACTCCGGCAGTTAATTCTCCAATAATCATCAAACATGCAAAACAAGATAAAATAACATAAGTATATCATCCAAATATGAAATATATCAATGAATAGCAGTAAATTATGATATAAAATAGTGATGCAAAATGGACGTATCAACTCCCCCCAAGCTTAGACCTCGCTTGTCCCCAAGCGAAAGCTGAACTCAGTAAACAAGACCACAGGTTTATGGAGTGAAACGTCGATAATAAACAATACGGACAAGAAGCATCAACATGTATTAATACACAAATCATTTTAGACAGCAACTTCCCCTCATATAACTTATCTTGAAACGAGTAATGGAAATCACAATAAAGGTGCATAAAGAAAATCATAGTTTGGTGATGGCAAACTTCGTTCTTGGTCAGAGAACAATTAACAGATTGCACTTATCTTTCGAGTAGAGTCCTTATATTGGAGCTATATTGCAGAACTTACATGCTCAATTATCACAATTTCTTTACTGTCATTGATAACTTTCAAAGTTATATTCCTTTAGATAAAAGACTTGTGCAAAACAAGGAAGGATAACAGACATGATTGATAATATTAATATATAGATGGTTGAATCACAACAACTCAAATGCTTGCTTAAGAAAGAAGGGAATAGGTTTACTGACTCAACATAAAAGTAAAAGAAAGGCCCTTCGCAGAGGGAAGCAGGGATTAAATCATGTGCTAGAGCTTTTTAAGTTTTTGAAATCATATAGAGAATAAAAATATAAGTTTTGAGTGGTGTATGAGAATTGTCAACGAATGGTAGTGGGTGAAAGCAATATCTCTCTTGTCAACCAGACTTTCAAGAGTGGCTCCCATGAAGGACGTTATTTCTACCAGCAAGGCAGATCATCCCTCTTTTTCTCTTTTGTTTACACATGCAGTTATTCACTGGTATCATTGCTTGTCTGATAAATCATGGCAAAAATATGAAGAGATTTAAGCGGTTAAAGTTGTAATTAATTAGGACTGGGCACCCCATTTGCCAGCTCTTTTTGCAAATTTAATAGATAAGCGGATGTATATGCCGCTAGTCTGGTGGTGAAAGTCTGTCTGACAAGCTAAATAAAGAATAACCCACATACTTCCTCATGAGCTAGTAAACAGTGACACAAATAAGGAGTAGTAGCTTTTGAATAGTTTAAAGGTAGCACATGAAGTATTTGCTTGGAGTGGCAAGGAAATACCACATATAGGTAGTTATGGTGGACACAAATGGCATGGGTTTTGGCTCAAGGTTTGGATACACGAGAAGCATTCCCTCTCAGTACAGGTTTTTGGCTAGCAAGGCTGGGTAGCAAGCATAAGAGTGGAGGGATACAAACAAATATAAATGTAATAGAAACAATCATGCAATATTCCTTGTGACCACAAATAATTTTAACTTAAGAATACTAAGCTCATGAGCCAACAAGAAAGAAAGATAACGAGATAATGTATCTACATGCAATTCCCTCTTTTCTACTTAAGCCTCAAAGTATTGTTGCTACTGACCAATGCTAAGTTTGCCAAAACCAAATAGATTTACTTGATGCTCCCAAAGTGATGCCAATACTAACAACAAGATCATTCATACGACAGAAATTTGCAAACTAAAATAAAGTGTGCAGAAAGTAAATGATAAAACTTCTCATTAATATTCCAATAACGGCAACTCACACCAAGGGATACATAGATAACCAACTAAAGGAGAGATACTTCCACACTGCAAACCATCCTATATGATAACTTCTCTACTCATGATATGACTCGACTGAAAAGTAAAAGGTAAAAGATAATGGTGATAATACCGCGGCACTCCCCCCAAGCTTGAAACAAGCTGAGGGATGCCAATACCAATGATGAATTACTCCTTCGGCGGTGATGGTGGGACGATCTTGATTGGGGACAGAAACCGCTCTAGCATGCGGCGAAGCCTGTCGTTCTCCTCTTGGAGTATCTCCACCTCCATCCTCAGAACTCGATATTGATCGCAAAACTCATCAGTGACTCGAAGAGCCTCAGTTACTGCAGGAAAAGAGCTAAAATCTGGAACAGGCGGTGTCGCTCCCTGCATATTATGAGAAAAGGCACGTTGAGTGTTAATTGATCCCACAAAAGCAGGTTTGCTTGTCCTTGATCTTGCAGCGATCTGTCCTTCTTTGTTTGACGACATCTTGATGAGGATAAGTATGTGGATTATGGTGATTATCCATGTTTGAACTGGAAGGAAATATTAAGCCTAACTGATGATTATTATAAGGTGAACTCATTCCTAGCTGGACATGATACTTTGATTTACAAGAATGTTATACTACCTAAAGTATTGTTTCCGTGTATCAATAGGTTTGAGTTAATGGAGGTCATGGCGCATGGAGAAGAAGGTGCGCGAGAAGAATTGGAGCACAACGTCACCCATGGCGCGGGTGAGGAGCGGGAGGCATGCGCAAGAGGGGAAGACGGAGAAGAAACGTTCTGGAGTCAATCGGATATCCGGTTCACCTTTGAATCGGAATATCCGGTTGAGTACTGGATTACGCACGGAGGTACTGGAGTAAGTCGGAATATCCGATTCACCCGTGACTCGGATTATCCGATTTAAGTCGTGGAATACGCCCCGAGGTACTGTAGCCAATCGGAATATCCAATTTACCCGTGACTCGGATTATCCGATTTGAGTGAAACGGGCCTGCGCGCCCAGTTCGAGGCCGAACCTGTTTAGGTCGGTTTGTATCCAGTTTAGGTCGAACCAAACCTTGTTTGAGTCGGTTTTTGAGCCCTAGTTCGGCTGGCCTCCATATAAGGCTAGGCCGGCGGCTAGATTAGGTTAGACCACGTTTTGATTAAACCCTAGATTGGATTGCTAAGCATTCATCTATCAGAATTCCCCTTAGTTTCGATCGGGATTTCACCCCTCCACTTTGTTGCGATCTGGAGGTTATTGCTACCAAAGTTTGAGTGTGATCTGTTGTTCCACTGGGAATTAGTAGATTGCAGAAACCGCTTCGTGGTCGGCGGTTACGTTGCACCGGTGTGAGGCGTCGCGAATATCCATTGGGTTGAAGAGCTGTTGCATTGGCAACAGGGGAGCAGCCGGAGAGTTCGTCGGATTCTCGCAAGTTATCTTCCACTATCATCCATCTACCCGCAGCTCACTGAGAAGATCGGGCCACCCCTTATCATCTTGGTATCAGATTTCCAGCGTTTACTCGGTGAGCATCCACAAATCCATCCCCGTAGATTTACTGTTTTTCGTCCTATCCAAAAAAAGCCAAAAAAATTATTTAGATTTAGTTTTCGCCTTAGCCGTAGATTGCATCGATTTACAAGTTTTAGTTGCTGGTCGTTTTTCCTTTGCGTAGCTTGTTCTTGTCTGAGTCGTAGAAGTCTAGGGTTTGCTCCGAGTCGTTTCCGTTTTCCTGCCGCGAGTCAGTTTTCGTCAGGTTTTGGTTGACGGATTCATAGTTTCGTCAGTTTTTTCTGCGTCGTTTCCGATTTCAGTGTTTCGGCGAGTTTCGTCAGGTTTTCGCCAGCGCGCGACACAGTTTTCGTCAGTTTTTCCTGATGTGAGTCGGTATCGGAGACAGTTTCCGACAGTTTTCCGACGGTAACTTTGACCGGCCATAACTTTTGCATACGAACTCCGTTTTCGACGTTCGACCACTCAAAATCGTCGTGAGAAAAAAGCGCTTCCCTGTTTTTCGGACCGCTCAGAATTGCCAAAAGAGTCCGGGAAGGTCGAGTTTTGCCACTTGTTTGAAAAAACATAGACACAGCCTTTCTACAGCCCGTGTTAGGAGCTTACCCAGATAAGACTAGCTAACGTTTTATTCTCACAGGCTGCTCATTGTCGTGTGTCTTAGTGTCTTTCACATTGCTGGCCATAGAAAATTCAAAATTCAAAAAAAAAAGAGAAAAGAGGCCGAAGTGCAAAAAAAATTCGTAATCTTTTGTGACACTGCTAGTACTTGAGCAATCGTGTGCCTGTTAATTTGAGCTACTTGCTAGTGTCTTTCCAGTGCATTGTGACATCCTTGTTCATAGTTGCTTTGCCCCGTTTATCTCCACCGTGTGTGTTTCCAGTGTGTCATACGATCAGCACTAGGATTTGTAGATTGGGGTAGTTAGGTATCCCTACCAAGCTCCACTAAAATACCCTGGTTTTGTTGTGTGATGCTTTGAGACCCACAATATTCGCTTCATCTCATCCGTGCATGTTCTGCCCTACGAGTGGTAAGCTATACTATTCACTTTGGAACTGTAAGATACACAATTTCTTTCGGTTTTGAGTGAGTCGAGAGTTTTCCACATATATACATTTTTGTGTTGTTCACTAATCATGGCAGTCAATGCTACGGGTACATTGGAGACACGCCGATATCACTTCCTCAGCTATAAAAATTGTAGTGCTGCTTTTTGGGAGGAAGAACGTGGTACTTTTGATGGTGATGGCCTATTCCACCATCGTGTGCAGATTGGCGAGCGATGTGCTGCTGCCACCGTTGATGGATCCTCTAATCTCAATTTGATCAGCATTGAGGTTGTAGAGAAATTGCAGCTACGTAAAAGTGCCCGTCCGAAGCCATATCTTTTACGCTCATCATATGGCACATTGCTGATTTCCCACACTGCTGAAGTTCCTTTTACCTTCGGTGATCATACGGAGGTTGTGTGCTGTGATGTATCCCCAGTGCCACTTGATTCTTGTCATGTTCTTTTGGGAGATCCCTGGTGCAAGAAGTTTCAAGTTCGAGCTCATCCTGAGGTCAAGAATATTTCATTCATATGGCACAAGAAGCGGAGTGGACTACGGCGTAATTCAGCCAATGATTTTCATGAGTATCATCTTCTTCGTAAGGAGAGGAGGAAAGAATTCAGTTTGTCCGCTCCGTACAAGGTCATCATGGACGGTGACATCTCCATTATGTGTCATCTTGACCATAGTGTGCATCAAATCCCATGTGAGAATGAGAGCCACATAGCCAAATTGAGTGAGAGTGTTATAAAAAGTGAGCTGTGTGATTCCACTAAACGTGAGGATGAATGCATCCACTTTGAGAGTAAGAGAGAAAAAGAACACATGAGTGTAGTTGATGATAGGCCATGTGAGGATATTTCTACTAATATAATCATCTCTACTCCTACTGTTATTTCTTGTGATATGCAGGTTGCTTTTGAAGAAAGGGAGCCGTCAAGTCTACAACTTGCATCACCACTTGCGGAAGATGTTTCGGTGCCTACTACATCTGAGGAGATTGCCATTGCTATAGGTACTGATTTCGAGCTGCAGCCAGCACGCGAGTCACTTTGTGAGTATGATTCTTCGCTGGTTGGTTCTTGTGATTAGAACTCCACACATATTTCAGAACCATGTGATAAATTGCTAATTTCGAATTTAGATCATGTGGTATGATACGTCTCCAACGTATCTATAATTTCTGATGTTTCATGTTTGTTTTATGTATCATTGTCACATGTTTTATATGCATTATATATCATTATTATACATTTTCTGGGACTAACCTATTAACAAGATGCCACAGTGCCAGTTCCTGTTTTCTGCTGTTTTTGGTTCCAGAAAAGCTGTTCGGGCAATATTCTCGGAATTCGACGAAACAAAAGCCAAACCTCCTATTTTTCCGAGGGACACACGGAGCCAGAAGGGCAAGCCAGGGGGAGGCCCACGGCCTCCAAACCACACGCTCGCGCGGCTGGGCCCACAGGCGCGCCGGGAGGTGAGGAGGGAGCCCAGGACCTCCGCCGACATCGCCCCTTCGCCTATATATTGCCTCAGACGCGAAAACCCTAAAATACCAAGTCATATTCCACAAGAGTTCCGCAGCGCCGCCGCCATCGACGACAAGTTTCGGGGGACAGAATCTCTGTTCCGGCACGCCGCCGGGACGGGGAATTGCCCCCGGAGTCATCTCCATCGACACCACCGCCATCTTCATCGCCGCTGCTGACTCCCATGATGAGGAGGGAGTAGTTCTCCCCCGAGGCTGAGGGCTCTACCGGTAGCTATGTGGTTCATCTCTCTCTCCCATGGTGTGATCTTTATGTGATCATGTGTATTGCTAGTATCGCTGAATACATTAATAATGTTTATGCTACTCAAGTGATTTTGTCTAGTTTCTGGAGTCATTGTGACAACACGGTATCAAGGTGACAGTGTGGGTACTTGTGTGACTCTATGAATAATTTAGACATTTATCATGGCTTATTCTTGGGAATTGTGGTGTTTGTTTACTCAGACTTTGAGGTGTGCTTTGCAGCCCTACGCATAGTACTCTTGCTTCATCAAGAAGGAGAATAATCCCGAGTAGTATTTACTTGTGTTCAGTTGTGCTAATCTAGTTGAATATGTAGATGTTACTCTTTATCTATTATGCACTCTATAGGTTACTTTAATATGAACTCCGGTACTCTCCACGGTGTAAAGGTGACAGTGTGTGCACCGTGTGTGATTCCTTTATGACGTTGTGGCGCTTGTTTACTCCGGCTTGAGGTGTGCTTTTGTAGCCCTACACAATGAATGGTGTTTGTTATCCAACAAGAGAGTGTTTAAGAGTAGCTTTTATTTATTCAGTTATGAGATCATTGTTGAGAGTGTCCACTAGTGAAAGTATGATCCCTAGGCCTTGTTTCTAAGCATTGAAACACCGTTTACAACAAGTTCTGCTACATGTTTGCTTGCTGCCATCTTTATTTCAGATTGCAGTTACTACTTATAATCATCCATATCACTTGTATTTCACTATCTCTTCGCCGAACTAGTGCACCTATACATCTGACAAGTGTATTGGGTGTGTTGGGGACACAAGAGACTTCTTGTATCTTAATTGCAGGGTTGCTTGAGAGGATATCTTTGACCTCTACCTCCCTGAGTTCGATAAACCTTGGGTGATTCACTTAAGGGAAACTTGCTGCTGTTCTACAAACCTCTGCTCTTGGAGGCCCAACACTGTCTACAAGAATAGAAGCACACGTAGACATCAAGCTATTTTCTGGCGCCGTTGCCGGGGAGGTAAGGTAAAAGGTATTCACATCCTCTGGCTACAAAGCTATTTTCTAGTATTGTTGCTAGTGTGTGAGTGCTCGAAGTTATTTCCTTTAGATTCTGCAATTATATCTTTTTGTTTCTTGTTTTTATTTTCACTAGTTAGGCTTAATGGAAAACAACAAAAAAATTAGAGATCTTTATGAACTTTATATTGAATTAGGACATGATGCTTTTGAAGAGAAAATTAAAAAACCTATGGAGGCTTGTTTGCATGATGGTAGCAATGGTATTACTATAAATTCTTTGAACACCATTATTGCCAATGCTATGGAAAAGTCTAAGCTTGGGGAAGCTAGTTGTGATGAATATGATATTTTTAGTCCCCCAAGCTTTAAGGAGGAAATTTGCTTTGATGATACTTTGCCTCCAATATATGATGATTATAATCATTGTGATATTTTCAGTCCACCTACTATTGAGGATATAGTTTATGTTGATTATGATATGCCTCCTATATATGATGTTTACAATGATGAATATGATATTCTCAGTCCATCTACTATTGAGGATAAAATTCATTATGATTATTCTATGCCTCCAATTTATGATGATTACAATGATGGATGTGATACTTTTACTCTCACTATTACTAATGAAATGTTCATGCTTATGTGGAGAGTAATGATACTTTTATGCATGTGGATCATGATAAGAATGCTTTATGTGATAGCTATATTGTTGAGTTTATTCATGATGCCGCTGAAAATTATTTTGAGAGAGGAAAGTATGGTTATAGAAATCTTCATGTTACTAAAACCTCTCTTTATGATGAAGTTTTGAGCTTTCTCTTGATTTGCTTTTATTTGCTGGGTACTTTAAGACCTACTGGTCCTTATGAGAGAGGGAGACACGATTCATATATCACAATAATATTAAGTCTCTCTCTTTATGTTGAAATTTTTGAAGTTACACTTGTTTTGCATTTCTATGCTAGTCACTTTGTTCTTCATTGACTTGTTTTCTTACAAGACTCCTATGCATAGAAAGAGTGTTAGATTTAAACATGTTTTATATATGCTTCTTGATGCTCTCTTTTATGTTTCAACTCTCATCTTTATGTGGGCATCATAAAAATCACTATGCCTAGCTAAAAGGCTTTAAAGAAAAGCGCTTATGGGAGACAACCCATCGTTTTTATTTGCTGTTATTTTTATTTTCTTTGAGTCAAGGAGTTTTGTCACTTCTGTAGCAACTCCTTTGTATCTTTATTTTATTGCATTGTTGTGCCAAGTAAAGTTTTATTGAAAGTTGATGCAAGATTTGGATTTCTGCGCAGAGACAGATTTTTAGCTGTCACGATTTGAGCTTCTCCTTGAAAAATTCGAAAAATTCTGAAAAAATCACGCATCTTCCTGAGATATGTACGCAACTTTCATTATTTTGGCCAGATCCATCTGAGCAACTTAAGTGCCTCGAAAAAATTCGTCTTCCAGACTGTTCTGTTTTTGACAGATTCTGCCTTTTGTTTTGCATTCGCTCTTTTACGATGTTTGTGTGGATTTCTTTGCTCCACAAAGCATTGGTGGCTGTAGCTAATGTCCAGAAGCTTTGGGAATGATTGTTTCATTACAGAATATGAGAATTTTTGTTTATGCACTAACCCTCTAATGAGAACTGTCTTGAGTTTGGTGTGAAGGAAGTTTTCAAGGATCAAGCGAGAAGGGTGATATTATGTGATCAAGAAGAGTGAAAAGCTAAGCTTGGGGATGCCCCCGTGGTTCATCCCCAACCATATTCAGAGACTCAAGCGTCTAAGCTTGGGGATGCCCAAGGCATCCCCTTCTTCATCAACAACTTATCAGGTCATCTCTAGTGAAACTATATTTTAATTCTTTCACATCTTATGCGCTTTACTTGGAGCGTCTGTGTGCTTTTATTTTTGTTTTGTTTGAATAAATTCGGATCCTAGCAATCCTTGTGTGGAGAGAGACACGCTCCGCTTTTTCATGTGAATACTCATGTTCTTCACTTATATTTGTTGAGTATTCTTAACTAGCTACTGCAGTGCTTTTAGCTCCTGTTTTTCATGCATCTCTTTGAGCTGTTAGCACGTGTTTATAAATACTCTCTTGCTGCATTATATTATCATTTGGAGAGTTTATGTTTAAGTAAGTTGTTGGTGTGTTGGAAAGAAAATGCTGCATGTGGTAGTGGTATGAAAACTTGCATAATCTTGTAGATCATTGAAACTTTGATAACTTGATTCTTTGCAAATGTTTTGAGATATTTAGATGGTAAAGCTTGCTGGTTAATTAAGTTAAAATCATTAGTGGATTGTTGTCTTTAAGCTTGTACCGTACTACAAACTCTAAAATTGTTGAAGGTGTAGTTGGACTTGATAGCTTTCCATGTCTGAAAGTTCATTGTAATAACTAAGTTGTGCTGAAGGTCGAGGGATCTAACGGGGTACTTGTACCGCCGTGAACGGCCCTTCTTGGAGTGAATTTTAATCATGCTCTTAATGTTGAACCTGCTAGTTGTTTGCAATAAACTTGTGAGTTCTTTTTGACTAATGTTAAGCTACGGTTTTTGGCACTTCCACCATCCATATTTGCTAGCCTCTTCGGTGCTGTGCATTGCCTTCTGCTCACATTGAGAGTTGTGCATACTTCGCCAGTACATCCAACCCCGTGGGAGGACTTCCTCTTGTTCTCCTACACATAAGCCATACATCTTCCTCAAAAACCACCATACCTACCTACCACAGCATTTCCATAGCTGTTCCGAGATATATTGCCATGCAACTTCCATTTACATTACATGACTTGTTGTCATTCATCACTTATATATTGCTTTGCATGATTCTATACAGCTGATGTGTGGTTTACCCATGTTACGCTAGATCATTGCATATCCTGCTACACTGGCAGAGGCATACAGTTTCATACATCATGTTTGTTCATTATGAGTTATTTGTACCAAAAAGTGTGTTGTCATATTAGATGTTGCCCCTGAAAGTGAAAAGAGCCATGGGCCATCGAAAAGAGAAACAGAAAAAAAAAAAAAATAGAAAAAAGAAAAAAGAAAAAAAAAGAATAAAGAAAAAGGGGGCAACATTACTATCCTTTATCCACACTTGTGCTCATGTTTAGCACCTGCAGTATTCATAGTCATCATTTGTGCTCATGTTTAGCACCTATACTCCATGTGAGAGAGTTTTCATGTTCTACTGTATAACTATGTGGGGAATTTACACTATAGAACTTGGGTTGTATATTCCAATGATGAGCTTCCTCAAAAGTGCTCTAGGTCTTCATGAGCAACCAAGTTGGATGCACCCCCACTAGTTCCATTGGAGAGCTTTCATACACATATAGCTCTATGTGCATCCGTTGCATGGCAATCACTACTCCTTACATAGCTTCGATTATAAGACTTCCTCTTGTCTAATGATCACTTATAGCTTTGTGAGACTTTCTTCCTTTGGCCTTCCAAACCCCCATTAATGTTCTCTTTGCCATAACATCATGGTGCCAATACCAAATGCTTGCGCTCACCGGTTGAGTAGACTTCGAAACAGTTGATTCATGACGTTCATGTTTATGTTTACTTGGCTGAATCCTTCTATGTTATGAAAATTTGCTTGATGCTTGGATTGAAGGATAGAACTCTACGCTGGATACTTAAACCATCTTTAATGAACCTTGTACGGTTTCATGTCTTTAAAGCAATAGTTCATGAAAACTTTTAGCTTGTTTGACTCTTGCTTTATTATCTCTTATATCAACTATAGACATTTGCTTTGAATGATTTGATCTCAGCTCACATGCCTTACATTATTATTGGATCAAGATTGTGTGAAAGCATGTCTCCTCAGAAATTATTTGTTGTTATCGTTTTACCTACTCGAGGACGAGTAGAACTAAGCTTGGGGATGCTTGATACGTCTCCAACGTATCTATAATTTCTGATGTTTCATGCTTGTTTTATGTATCATTGTCACATGTTTTATATGCATTATATATCATTATTATACATTTTCTGGGACTAACCTATTAACAAGATGCCACAGTGCCAGTTCCTGTTTTCTGCTGTTTTTGGTTCCAGAAAAGCTGTTCGGGCAATATTCTCGGAATTCGACGAAACAAAAGCCAAACCTCCTATTTTTCCGAGGGACACACGGAGCCAGAAGGGCAAGCCAGGGGGAGGCCCACGGCCTCCAAACCATGCTCGCGCGGCTGGGCCCACAGGCGCGCCGGGAGGTGAGGAGGGAGCCCAGGACCTCCGCCGACATCGCCCCTTCGCCTATATATTGCCTCAGACGCGAAAACCCTAAAATACCAAGTCATATTCCACAAGAGTTCCGCAGCGCCGCCGCCATCGACGACAAGTTTCGGGGGACAGAATCTCTGTTCCGGCACGCCGCCGGGACGGGGAATTGCCCCCGGAGTCATCTCCATCGACACCACCGCCATCTTCATCGCCGCTGCTGACTCCCATGATGAGGAGGGAGTAGTTCTCCCCCGAGGCTGAGGGCTCTACCGGTAGCTATGTGGTTCATCTCTCTCTCCCATGGTGTGATCTTTATGTGATCATGTGTATTGCTAGTATCGCTGAATACATTAATAATGTTTATGCTACTCAAGTGATTTTGTCTAGTTTCTGGAGTCATTGTGACAACACGGTATCAAGGTGACAGTGTGGGTACTTGTGTGACTCTATGAATAATTTAGACATTTATCATGGCTTATTCTTGGGAATTGTGGTGTTTGTTTACTCAGACTTTGAGGTGTGCTCTTGCAGCCCTACGCATAGTACTCTTGCTTCATCAAGAAGGAGAATAATCCCGAGTAGTATTTACTTGTGTTCAGTTGTGCTAATCTAGTTGAATATGTAGATGTTACTCTTTATCTATTATGCACTCTATAGGTTACTTTAATATGAACTCCGGTACTCTCCACGGTGTAAAGGTGACAGTGTGTGCACCGTGTGTGATTCCTTTATGACGTTGTGGCGCTTGTTTACTCCGGCTTGAGGTGTGCTTTTGTAGCCCTACACAATGAATGGTGTTTGTTATCCAACAAGAGAGTGTTTAAGAGTAGCTTTTATTTATTCAGTTATGAGATCATTGTTGAGAGTGTCCACTAGTGAAAGTATGATCCCTAGGCCTTGTTTCTAAGCATTGAAACACCGTTTACATCAAGTTCTGCTACATGTTTGCTTGCTGCCATCTTTATTTCAGATTGCAGTTACTACTTATAATCATCCATATCACTTGTATTTCACTATCTCTTCGCCGAACTAGTGCACCTATACATCTGACAAGTGTATTGGGTGTGTTGGGGACACAAGAGACTTCTTGTATCTTAATTGCAGGGTTGCTTGAGAGGATATCTTTGACCTCTACCTCCCTGAGTTCGATAAACCTTGGGTGATTCACTTAAGGGAAACTTGCTGCTGTTCTACAAACCTCTGCTCTTGGAGGCCCAACACTGTCTACAAGAATAGAAGCGCACGTAGACATCATGGTACTGATTTCACACAAGGAAGTGTTTGCTCGAATTCCACATGATACTATTCTTTACTATGTCATGCTAGATGAACCTATCAGTATGAGTTGTGCTATGGATAAGATTTCTGAAATTTCGTCTATAAATTCTAGCACCTATACCAATTGCTTCCGATTTTATTTAGTTGGTGACAATAGCATGCATGCGAATTTTCTGGTGGATCACATATGCATTACCTATGATAAAATTGCTGAACTACAACATGTTGTTTTCAGTCATATATGCTATGTGCCGGAATCTTTTTGCTTTGGGACAATACCTCATTTTCATGATAATATGATATATTCTCGTCTAGTTGATGTACTACAGCAAACAAAGGTAGCGTCACCTTTGTTGGACTGTTATGATCTTGCTAGATTTGAATGTGATTATGCACATACGTCTTGTTTGTCCCAAACTGATTTATGCTTCACTTATATTTGCAAACTAAGTTGCATCTTAAGTAGTGAAAATAATGGATATGACTATTTACCTGTTTGTGCTGCATGGTCATTGCTTTGTTCTACATATCAGAGTAGCGCAGCTGAAGCATGGTATGAAACATATGATGATTTGCATCGTTTGGATTGGTTTGATCTTGCTAGCATGAAATTTGATCATCGATCATCTGTGAGGACACTTGATTTAATACTGAATAATACGACATTATACATATTTGTTCTTCGTCAAGATCATGATTATATGGACTTCACTTATACTTGCAATTATGATTGCTTATTGCTGAGATTTTCTTTGGTCCCTTATGACAATTATATGTGCTATGTTCGCAATCTTAGCTGTATTTTGTCATTTGAGAATAATCATACTGTTTACAAACATGATACACCCTGCTATGTATACCTATGTTCTGCGTACACGTTGTTCTTTTTGTTTCTTCCACTTTCAGCTTATCTAAAGCCGAGGACGACTTTTCATGAAGAAAGGGAGATGATGAGGATATGTATCCGGATTATGGTGATTATCCATGTTTGAACTGGAAGGAAATATTAAGCCTAACTGATGATTATTATAAGGTGAACTCATTCCTAGTTGGACATGATACATTGATTTACAAGAATGTTATACTACCTAAAGTATTGTTTCCGTGTATCAATAGGTTTGAGTTAATGGAGGTCATGGCACATGGAGAAGAAGGTGCGCGAGAAGAATTGGAGCACAACGTCACCCATGGCGCGAGGGAGGAGCGGGAGGCATGCGCA
This sequence comes from Poa pratensis, assembly GCA_947311845.1. Taxonomy (NCBI): domain Eukaryota; kingdom Viridiplantae; phylum Streptophyta; class Magnoliopsida; order Poales; family Poaceae; genus Poa; species Poa pratensis. Next base: position 10,836,635 of record CAMZMU010000099.1, on the reverse strand, counting down.
AGAGGGGAAGACGGAGAAGAAACGTTCTGGAGTCAATCGGAATATCCGGTTCACCTTTGAATCGGAATATCCGGTTGAGTACTGGATTACGCACGGAGGTACTGGAGTCAGTCGGAATATCCGATTCACCCGTGACTCGGATTATCCGATTTAAGTCGTGGAATACGCCCCGAGGTACTGTAGCAAATCGGAATATCTGATTTACTCGTGACTCGGATTATCCTATTTGAGTGAAACGGGTCTGCGCGCCCAGTTCGAGGCCGAACCTGTTTAGGTCGGTTTGTATCCAGTTTAGGTCGAACCAAACCTTGTTTGAGTCGGTTTTTGAGCCCTAGTTCAGCTGGCCTCCATATAAGGCTAGGCCGGCGGCTAGATTAGGTTAGACCACGCTTTATGTTCTAATTCTAGAGGTAAATGGCAAGCTTTTCCGTAAACCATTTTGTAAGGAGACATACCCATAGGGTTTTTATAAGCAGTTCTATAAGCCCACAAAGCATCATTAAGCTTCCTAGCCCAATTCTTTCTAGACTTGTTAACACTTTTCTGCAAAATAGATTTAATCTCTCTATTTGATAATTCTACTTGTCCACTTGTTTGAGGATGATAAGGTGAAGAAATTCTATGATTAACATCATATTTAGCAAGGGTTTTTCTAAAAGCACCATGGATAAAATGAGAACCACCATAAGTCATGAGATATCTAGGCACACCAAACCTTGGAAAAATAATATCTTTAAGCATTTTTAATGATGTCTTACCATCAGCACTAGATGTTGGTATAGCTTCTACCCATTTAGTAACATAATCAACAGCAACAAGTATATGAGTATAACCATCAGAAGGAGGAAAAGGACCCATAAAGTCAAATCCCCAACAGTCGAAAGGTTCAATAACAAGAGAATAATTCATAGGCATTTCATTGCGTCTAGTTATATTACCAACTATTTGACATTCATCGCATGATAAAATAAATTTTCTTGCATCTTTAAAAAGAGTAGGCCAATAAAAACCTGATTGTAAAACCTTTTGTGCAGTTCTATCTCCAGCATGATGTCCTCCATAAGCAATTCCATTGCATTTTCTCAATATTTCTTTTTGTTCAAATTCTGGAACACATCTTCACATTATACCATCCACTCCTTCTTTATATAAGTGTGGGTCATCCCAAAAATAATGTCTCAAGTCGTAAAAGAATTTCCTTCTTTGCTGAGCTGTTAAGGTTGGAGGCAAATACTTGGCAACAATAAAGTTAGCATAGTCAGTGATGACGTGAAACACACGTTCGTTGGGAGACCCCAAGAGGAAGGTATGATGTAGTCAGCAGCAAGTTTTCCCTCAGAAAGAAACCAAGGTTATCGAACTAGTAGGAGCAGCAACTCTTCAGAAGGTTGTCAACGGCGCCAGAAAAATAGCTGTCGCAGGGAGTCTGGACTGTTGACGTGGAATCTGCACACAACACAATGAAACTACTTTGCCCCAACGAAACAGTGAGGTTGTCAATCTCACTGGCTTGCTGAAAACAAAGGATTAAACGTATGGTGTGGAAAATGAGTATTAAATTGCAGAGAATGAAAAATGAACAGTTTGCAGTTTGTGGTTGTTTAATCAGTGTAAAAGAATGGACCGGGGTCCACATTTCACTAGTGGTGTTTCTCCATAAAAGATAACTAACTTGTTGGGTGAACAAATTACAGCTGGGCAATTGACGAATACTGAGCGCATGACAATGCATATACATGACATGTTGACTACTATGATATTTAATTGGGCATTACGACATAATACATAGACCGTTATCCAACAACATCTATGACTAATAATCCACCGCCGGGTTGTCATCCGAGTCCCCCGTTTGTATTAAGTTGCAAGCAACGGATAATTGCATTAAGTAAAGTGCGTAATGTAAACAAACACATATGCCCGTGGACATAGCTTCGTTAGGTTATCCCTAGTGGCAACAGCACATCCACAACCTTAGAACTTTCTGTCACTGTCCCAGGTTAAACGGAGACATGAACCCACTATCTAGCATAAATACTCTCTCTTGGAGTTACAAGCATCTACTTGGCCAAAGCATCTACGAGTAACGGAAAGCATGCAAGATCTTAAATAACATATGAGATAGATTGATAATCAACTTGACATAATATTCAATATTCATCGGATCCCAGCAAACACAACATGTAGCATTACAATAATATGATCTTGATCATGTAGGGCAGCTCACAAGATCTAAACATGATGGCACAAAGTGGAGAGACAACCATCTAGCTACTGCTATGGACCCGTAGTCCAAGGATGAACTACTCACGCATCACTCCGGAGGCATGCATGGCGATGTAGAAGCCTCCGGTGACGATTCCCCTCTCCGGCAGGGTGCCGGGAAGAGGTTCTGAACCCTCCCGAGCTAGGGTTGACGACGGCGGCGTCTCTGGATATTTTCGTGGATATTTTCTCAGGTACATAGGGTTTTCGCGTCGGGGGGAATAAGTAGGCGAAAGGGCGGCGGCTGCGGACCCCCAAGGGGCCCACACCACCCTAGGGCGCGGCAGAGGGGGGCCCGCGCCCTAGGTGTGTGTGGCCTCCTCTTGGCCCTCCTCTGCTGCTCCTTCGCTCCGTCAGGCGTGTTCTGGAAAAATAGGCACCCCCGTGTAGTTTCGCCCAATTCCGAGAATATTTCCAGACTAGCTTTTCTGGAATACAAAAATAGCAGAAAACAGGAACTGACACTTCGGCATCTTGTTAATAGGTTAGTCCCAAAAAATGTATAAAAGTGATATAAAGTAGATGCAAAACATGTAGCAATTGGTATAAAACAAGCATGGAACATCAAAAATTATAGATACGTTTGAGACGTATCAGTCAGCGTACCAAGGACTTTCTCGCGAGCTTACCTTTATCACAGCCAATTGTTCATTTGGAAAACTATCGTTAACAGGAACAGAATCATAAGAAATGTTTTCCAATCTAGACAAATTATCAGCGACAGGATTTTCAGCACCTTTCCTATCTACAATATGCAAATCAAACTCTTGTAATAAAAGCACCCATCTTATAAGTCTAGGCTTAGCATCTTTCTTTTCCATAAGGTATCTAATAGCAGCATGATCGGTATGGATAATAACTTTCGAATCAACAATATAGGGTCTAAACTTATCACAAGCAAAAACTACTGCTAAAAACTCTTTTTCAGTAGTGGCATAATTCTTTTGAGCAGCATCAAGAGTCTTACTAGCATAATGAATAACATTCAACTTCTTATCTACTCGTTGTCCAAGAACAGCACCTACAGCAAAATCACTAGCATCACACATAATTTCGAAAGGTAAAGTCCAATCAGGAGGTTGAACAACAGGAGCAGTGGTTAAAGCCTTTTTAGAGCCTCAAAAGCTTCTTTACAATCATCATAAAAAACAAAAGGTACATCTTTTTGGAGAAGATTAGTAAGAGGTTTTGAAATTTTAGAGAAATCTTTAATAAACCTTCTATAGAAACCGGCATGACCGATAATACTACGAATACCTTTAACATCCCTGGGACAAGGCATTTTCTCAATTGCTTCAACTTTAGCTCTGTCCACTTCAATACCTCTTTCAGAAATTTTATGTCCAAGAACAATCCCTTCATTAACCATAAAGTGACATTTCTCCCAATTAAGAACAAGATTAGTTTCCTCACATCTCTGCAAAACTTTATCAAGGTTTTGCAAGCAGTTATCAAAAGAAGTTCCATAGACGGAAAAGTCGTCCATGAATACTTCCACAATTTTTTCACAAAAACCATGAAAAATGGCAGACATGCATCTTTGAAACGTAGCAGGAGCATTACACAAACCAAAAGGCATACGCCTATAAGCATAAGTTCCATAAGGACATGTAAAAGTAGTTTTCTCTTGATCTTTCGCTCTAACAGCAATTTGTGAAAATCCAGAATAACCATCAAGAAAGCAAAAATGAGTTTTCTTAGACAACCGTTCTAACATTTGATCAATAAAAGGTAAAGGATAGTGATCTTTCTTAGTAACTTTATTAACCTTTCGAAAATCAATGCACATCCTATATCCAACAACTACTCTTTGAGGAATAAGTTCATCATTTTCATTTGGCACAACAGTAACTCCTCCTTTCTTAGGAACACAATGCACAGGACTTACCCATTTACTATCAGCAATAGGATAAATTATACCAGCATCGAGGAGTTTTAATACCTCATTTCTTACCACTTCCTTCATTTTAGGGATTAAACGCTGGTGCTCCACAACAGGTTTTGCATCATCTTCCATGTTGATGGCGTGTTGACATACAATAGGAGAAATCCCTTTTAAATCATCCAGAGTGTATCCGATAGCTCCTCGGTGTTTCCTCAATACTTCCAATAACCTTGCCTCTTCAGTACCTGAAAGTTTAGAACTAATAATAACAGGATATGTTTTCTTATCATCAATGTGAGCATATTTAAGATTATCAGGCAAAGGTTTTAAATCAAAAACAGGATCTTCTTTAGGAGGTGCAGGGGTACCCAAATCTTCCACCGGCAAATTATGCTTAAGTAATGGTGGTTGATGAAGAAAGATATTGTCAATTTCATTCCTTTCCTCCATAAAGACCTCACTTTCGTGTTCCTCCATAAATTGCTGCAAGGCATTGTTAGGAGCAATAGCAATAGCAGCAAGTTGTTCAATTTTCGAGTCCTCATTAGGCAAATCAGTTTCATAAAGTTTCTTACCAAACTTAGAGAAATTAAACTCACAAGATTCTCCATTAAATTTAGTGTAAATTTTCTCTTTCTTACAATCTATAATAGCACCACATGTATTCAAGAAAGATCTACCGAAAATAATAGGACAAGTTTTACTAGCTTCAGAACCAAGTACTAGAAAATCAGTAGGATATTTAGTTTTACTGCATAAAACCTCAACATCTCTCACAATACCAATGGGAGAGATAGTTTCCCTATTGGCAAGTTGAATAACCACATCAATATCCTCAAGTTCACAGGGACTAATTTCATGCATAATTTCTTTGTAAAGTTCAAAAGGAATAGCACTGGAACTTGCACCAATATCACATAAACCATAATAGCAATGTTCTCCTATCCTAATTGAAAGCACAGGAACACTTGTTTTCCAAGATTTACCAGGATGCGAAACAATATTAGAAGCATCTTCACAAAAGATAATATGTTCTCCATCTACATTTTCAGTTACCAAATCCTTGCTATTGCTACTGCAGGTTCAACAGTTATTTGTTCATCAGGCTCTAAAGGTTTCTTGGCACTTTTATTAACCACACTAGCTATCAGAGAATGTTCCTTGACTTTAACAGGAAAATGTATTTTTTCAATATAAGGTTCTGGCAAAATGTGATCAACAGTATGAACTTCAATACTTTTACCAATGGCCGAATTGGCTTTATCTTTATAAGGTTCATGATATTTATTCAAATCCTTCTTAGGAACATCAAGATAAGAGGCAAAAGCTTTGTAATAATTTGCAACAACTTGAGAATCAAGACAATAAACAGCACTAACATTACGGAAATCATCAGTCTCCATAAAAGATTTAATGCATTCATAATCATAATTTATACCTGACTTTCTACCTTTGTCGTTCTCCCATCCTTCAGTATTTTCCTGAATACGGTCAAGAAGGTCCCATTTAACTTCTTCTTCAGTACGTGTAAATGATCCAGAACAAGAGGCATCCAATAAATCCTTATCATGAAGAGAAAACCTTGCATAAAAATTATTGATAACAATATTACTTGGGAGCTCATGAATGGGACATTTGAGCATTAGTGACTTCAATCTCCCCCACGCTTGGGCAATACTCTCTCCATCATGAGGCCAAAAATTATATATGCGATTTCGATCTTGATGAATCTCACTAGGAGGATAGAATTTAGAATAAAAGAGAGGTACAATTTCCTCCCAGCCAATAGATCGGCCATTCTTCAGCATCTTATACCATTCCGCAGCTCGGCCCTTCAGTGATATAGAGAATAACTTCCTCTTGACTTTTTCCATTGAAATACCTGCACACTTGAACAACTCGCATAATTCATGTATAAATAGTAAATGATCACCAGGATGGATGGTTCCATCTCCAACATAGCGGTTATCCATAACACGTTCAACAATTTTCATAGGTATTTTAAATGGATCTAATTCAGCAGGCGGCAGTTCATCTACTACCTTAGCAGTGGCAGTAGTATTCCCAAATAGGGATTCGAATGGAGATCTCTCCATAATAAAATAAAGCAGCAAGCAGAAAAAAAACAGCACTTACAGTAAAGGTTTCCCTTACCAATTCCACTTACCAATAGCACTTCACTCCCCGGCAACGGCGCCAGAAAATAGTCTTGATGACCCACAAGTATAGGGGGTGTATCGTAGTACTTTCGATAAATAAGAGTGTCGAACCCAACGAGGAGCAGAAGGTGTTGACAAGTAGTTTTGATCAAGGAATCACTGTAAATACTAGCAGACAAGTTTTTAGGGTTTTTGATATTGCAGATAAATAAAATACGAGTAAATAAAAGACAATAATAATAATTGCAGCAAGTGGCCCAATCCTTTTTAGAGCAAAGGATAAGCTGGTTGGTTTACTTATGATGGCAAAATGTTCTTGAGGACACACGGGAATTTCGTCAAGTGCTTTCGCTTCCTACAGCTGATTAATCTTTATTGTTTTGATAAGTGTTGTGTGGGTGAACCTATGCTAATGCACTGCCCTAACTTGGACTAATACATACTTGTGATTAAACCCCTTGCAAGCATCCGCGTTACAAGGAAGTAATTAAGATAAATCTAACCACAGCCTTAAACTCTGAGATCCTACACTCCCTCATGCACCGGTTTACTAACGGGGGTTTAGGTTTCTGTCACTCCGGCAACCCCACAATTAGTAGCCGAATACACAATGCATTCCCCTAGGCCCATAAAGGTGAAGTGTCATGTAGTCGACGTTCACACGACATCACTAGAAGAATAACACCACAACTTAAATATCAAACCATTAAATATTACTCAACATAATTCCACTACTAACAGCATGACTTCTCCCATGTCCTCAAGAACTGAACGAACTACTCACAAGACATCATATGGATATGATCAGAGGTGATATAATGATGAATAACAATCTGGACATATACTTCAATTCACCGATAAAACTTAATAGCATCAACTACAAGTAGTAATCAACACCGGGAAAGTTTCCCTATGTACTACACAAAGTATAACCCTAGATGTTACAGCGGAACGAAGTGGAGCGGTGGAGATGATGGTGACGGCGGTGGAGATGATGATGATGATGATCCCGATGAAGTCCGGTGTGATGACAATGATGATGGCGATGATTTCCCCCCTCCGGGAAGGAATTTCCCCGGCAGATTTCTCCCTGCCGGAGAGCTTTTTCTCTCTCTGTGGTTTCCGCCTCGTGGAGGCGGCGGAATATTTCCTCGATGGCTCTCCCCATCTTAGGGTTTCTGGGGGATGAAATACGCGAAGGGGGAGCGCCAGAGGTGGGCCAGTGCCCCACACCCCACCACGGCGTGGCCAGGGGGGCCGCGCCGCCCTATGGTGTGGGCCCCTCGTGGCCCATCTCTGCCTCCCCTTTTGGCTGCCTCCGGCATCTGATAAAATAGGAGCTTCAGCATAATTTCCCTGAATTGACGATCTTCAGAAATAGGGTGTCTTGACGATGCTTTTTCCAGCTGAATCCTGACTCCGGCAGTTAATTCTCCAATAATCATCAAACATGCAAAACAAGATAAAATAACATAAGTATATCATCCAAATATGAAATATATCAATGAATAGCAGTAAATTATGATATAAAATAGTGATGCAAAATGGACGTATCATTGTGCTAGAGCTTTTTAAGTTTTTGAAATCATATAGAGAGTAAAAATGAGTTTTGGGAGGTGTTTGTTAATTGTCAACGAATCAGAAAATGGAAAAGTACAATATGACCCCTGCCAACCAGACTTTTAAGAGCGGCTCCCATGAAGGACGTTATTTCTACCAGCAAGGCAGATCATCCCTCTTCTCTTTTGTTTACACATGCAGATATTTCACTGTTTGTCATTGCTTGACTGATAAATCTGGGAAAAAATGTGAAGAGAATTAAGCGGTTAAAGTTGTAATTAATTGGGACTGGGCACCCCATTTGCCAGCTCTTTTTGCAAAATTAATGGATAAGCGGATGTATATGCCGCTAGTCCGGTGGTAAAGTCTGTTTGACAGTTGACATAAAGATATCCACCCCGTCCTCATGAGCTTTGTAAACATTGACACAAAAGGGAGTAATAATTTTTGAATAGTTTAAAGGTAGCACATGAAAATTTTACTTGGAGTGGCAAGGAAATACCACATATAGGTAGTTATGGTGGACACAAATGGCATGGATTTTGGCTCAAGGTTTTGGATGCACGAGAAGCATTCCCTCTCAGTACAGAGTTTAGGCTAGCAAGGTTATTTGAAGCAAACACATGATATCAACCGACACAGCAAGACTTATATGAAAACATATTGCAAGCATTATAAGACTCTACACTGTCTTCCTTGTTAACCAAACCCTTTTACTAGAAAATATCTAGACCTTAGAGATACCAATCATGCAAACCAAATTTCAACGAGCTTTACGGTAGTTCTTCATTAATAGGTTTTAAATACATGATACAAAAGCTTAAACATGAACTACTTGATAACTCAAAACAATTGACAAGTATCAAATTATCCAATACAGTGATCTACAAGAATATGTAAGCTTTTTCCATTATACCATCTACCACATGCAGCATTTTCTGTTCCAACCAAACACCAATCAACTTATTTCAACATAAACTCTCCAAACAATTATAAGTGAAGCAAGAGAGTACTTTCTTTAAAATAACTAACAGCTCTGAATAAGAGATGCATGCAAAACAGGAGCTAAAGCATAGCAATAGCTAGATAAGAATACTCAACAAGTATAAGTGAAGAATAGGAGTATTCATATGAAAAAGCGGAGCGTGTCTCTCTCCCAATCAAGAATGCTAGGGTCCAATCAAGTTGACCATAAGAAAAATAAAATACTGAAAATAAAAGGCACACAGACGCTCCAAGTAAAGCACATATGATGTGAAAGAATTAAAATATAGTTTCACTAGAGATGACCTGATAAGTTGCTGATGAAGAAGGGGATGCCCAAGGCATCCCCAAGCTTAGACGCTTGAGTCTTCTTGAAATATGCTGGGGTGATCCATGGGAGCATCCCAAAGCTTAAGCTCTTCACTCTTCTTGATCACATTATATCATCCTTCTCTCTTGACCCTTGAAAACTTCCGCCACACCAAACTCAGAGTAATTCTCATTAGAGGGTTAGTGCACAATCAAAAACTCACATGTTCTATAAGGACACAAACATGACCGTTACTTTTAACATTAACTACTGCCACTGATGTTATGTGAAGCTCTTCACCCTAAAAAAGAATTCCACTCAACACTAGTAAAAGAGAAAATGCGAAAAATAAAAGACAGAATCTGTCTAAACAGAACAGTTTGTAAAGACGAATTTTTTCGAGGCACTTACGTTTCTCAGATCGAAAAACTCAAAACTAACGAAAGATGCGTACATATCTGAGGATCACGCACAAACATTTGCAGATTTAAATAATTTTTCTGTGATTTTACAGAAGTAAAACGGTGAACAGCAGAAATCTGTTCCTGCGCAGAAATCCAAATCTAGCATCATCTTCCTATTAGAGGCTCAACTTGGCACAACAATGCGAAAAAGTAAAGATACAAAGGAGTTGATACAGAAGTAAACAACTCCTTGACTCAAAAAGAAAAGAAAAATTGCAGAAATAAAATCATGAGTTGTCTCGCATAAGCGCTTTTCTTTAACGTCTTTCAGCTAGGCGCAGAAAGTAAGAATCAAGTGTTTCCAAGTGAAGAAGCATCAACAATCTTACGCTTAGCTCTCTTACCCTTACCCTTACCCTTATCTTTAGGAAATACTTGGTTACACATAGGTGAAGAGGCGAAATTCATAATGCCTTGGCCCATGTCTATTGTTGCTCCAAAGCGTTTCAGCAGAGATCTCCCAAGCGTAATTTGTCCTGTTCCTGCACATTCAACAACATAATCAATAGATATTGTTATCCCCAGGAGTTTTGTAAATACTCCTTCGGCTACTCCTTTTGGTAATTTAATGGTATTATCAGCCAGAGTTATCCAATTTTCACATTTGGAAAGCTCCCAAAGGTTTAAGGAATCATAAATTTCCCTAGGCATTAAACAAAATTCAGACATGATATCACAACGAGCATGGAAGGTTTCACCATTGATAACAACTTTCATAGAGGGAATCCATCCCGATGGTTCAAAATTTACTGGCACATTATCATAGTGTTCACGAATCTGATTGTACCCTTCTTTTAGACCAGATATGTTTGTTTCAAGAGTATTTAATCTATCATTTATGCTTATGAGAGCCGAATCAATTTTACTGATTGGAGGGCTAGAAATTGTGATCAATTTTTTTATAGCGTTAAAAGCTTGATCCCCATCATGACGAAGGAAATCTCCTCCTACCACAGCATCTAAAGCATATCTGTAGCAAAGAATAAGACCGAAATAAAAGCTACTAAGGAGCAGGCTTAAAGTCATTTTTGGTTCGGTTTTAGCATAGGACTCAAAAATTCTAGACCAAGCATCTTTAAAACTCTCTTCACTCCCTTGCTTGAAAGTGAAAATCTCTTCCTCAGGTGACATGACTACAGGAACAGGGCTAGACATGATAACAAGACTGAAAGTAACAATTCGAAATAAGCAACTATTTTTTGTGTGTTTTTGATAAATAAAGCAAACAAGACTAGATAAAAATAAACTAAGCAAGACAATAACAAAGTAAAGAGATTGGAAGCGTGAAACTCCCCTTGCAGAAATCCTCTTGCTCCCCGGCAACGGTGCCAGAAAAATGCTTGATGACGTGGGACACACGTTCGTTGGGAGACCCCAAGAGGAAGGTATGAAGTAGTGCAGCAACAAGTTTCCCTCAGTAAGATACCAAGGTTATCAGATCCAGTAGGTGCAAGAAGCACTTCTGAAGGTTGTCAACGGTGCCAGAAAAGTACTTGCGTGTGGAAGGGAGTTCGGCTGTTGACGTGGAACCTGCACACAACACAATCAAACTACTTTGCCCCAACGAAACAGGAAGGGTGTCAATCTTCCTGGCTTGCTGAAAACAAAGGATTAAACGTATGGTGTGGAAAATAGTGTTTAATTGCAGAGAATGAAAAGGAACAATGATTGCAGTTGGTTGTATTATCAGTGTAAAAGAATGGACCGGGGTCCACAGTTCACTAGTGGTGTCTCTCCATAAAAGATAACTAACATGCTGGGTGAACAAATTACAGCTGGGCAATTGAAAAAATATTGAGCGCATGACAATGCATATATATGACATGATGATTACTATGATATTCATGTGGGCATTACGACAAAATACATAGACCGTTATCCAACAGCGTCTATGACTAATAATCCACCTCCAGGTTGTCATACCGAGTTCCCCGTTGGTATTAAGTTGCAAGCAACGGATAATCGCATTAAGTAATGTGCGTAATTGATGGCGTGTACAATGACGCCAGAAAGCACTCTTGATGGCCCTTCACGTAGTTACCTGCGTGAAAAGTAAATTGGTTAGGTTGAGACTCCAAGTGCAGAGTGTGTAGTAAGTGGAAGACGTGTTTTCCCCACGAGGGTGACTCGAGGGTTTAATATCGAACTCTCGGGGAATCAGTACTGAAGATTTATCTTTCCGATCCTTCTTTGGTTACCTACAAAACAAAGTAAATGTTTTGGTCCTCAACCTCACCTAGTGGTTGTCAAGCACAAGGTGTTAGAATGATATCAAGATAATATGCAATGCAAACAAGAAATAAATATGCAATGGTGGTAAATAAATATGCAAGGATGGTTGTAGCAATGATAAATGATATTTTTGGGTTTTATATGATGAATGCAAGATGGAAAAGTGTTTTTGTATTTTCAGATTTTTAAATGGCAGAAAATGGAAAAGTGGTAAAAGTGGTTGGAAAGGTGTTTCTTATGATTAAAAATGGACCGGGGTTCATGGTTTCACAAATGCACTCTCTCTTTAATAACGTGGTAGACAATGGAACACTAGAGTTGACATATGAGATTGCAACACAATAGTTTAATGACAAGTTATAATTATATGGGCATCACGTCCTAACATAGAGACCTTTTGGTTATTAGTCTCTCTTATACTCCACCAAGATGCGAACTAAATCATAACACCTCAGTAATTAAGATAACTCAGAGTATAGCAATAAGTATCATGACATGAAGTTAAAATAAGAACATGTTAGATCTAGTCATGGAGTAGTGGCAATGGTCACACCCACATCTCCGGTAGCATGGTATTTCTTTTTATCCCTAGTGAGGCAACAAAGTAAGGTAAAACACCCAAGTGGATCGCGGAACTTTCTCTCACGTTCACCGCACTAGCCACCCCCCGTTACTCCAACTAATGCACACGTTCCCCCTCACAAGCTCTCATAAACATGCTTGATCATAACAAGTAAATAAGAACGGGGTACATAATATGCATCTAATCTCATAAACATGCTTGATCATAACAAGTAAATAAGAACGGGGTACATAATATGCTTGATCCACCACAAGGTATTACATAGATGACCGTAATCATATTCGGCAGCTCATACGGTACTAATTAGTGAAGCTCGAGAGAGAGAGAGAGATACATAAGTTACTTCCACAAACCCATAGTCCAGAGGTGGACTAGTCTCTCTTCATCATGGAGACGGTGGAGAAGTCGTTGGAGAAGATCACTAGTACAGAACGACACATCGAAAACGGACAAAAAAGCCCATCGGAAACGGAGAAACGGCCCGTTGCCCCGTCCCCGATACTGATGTGAAAAGGCTCATTGGTAACGGAGGCCAAAAGTCCGTTTCCATTGTGGACTGCAAATTGCAAACAATTGTTTTGTTTAACCGTTTCCGATGTGATTATTAAATATTAAAAAAAAATAGCCGGCTCGCAGCCGGCTCACAGCAATAGTCGGCTCACAGCTACAATCCAGCTGCAATCAGTACAGCCGGCTCGCAGCAGCAATCAGACTGGTGGCTCATTTCCCAATATAACACCAAACATCCAATTACACATATGAATAAGTAGAATGCACAAAAAGTATATACACACGTTCTGTGCAATAGTAAACGACTAATGTAAAAATTGAATACAAAACAACTACCGTCTAGCAGCAATCCACCCAGGTTGCCGCCACAGTATAAACTGCACTGGAAAAAGGCTGGCTTCTTGCATCCGGCAGCGACGACACAATATGATTGGGCATTCTTCAACCATAACAATGGAGGCTCTCTATCTCTCGAGGTTCTCACAGTTTCCGTGAAGCCGCATAATCTGTATGGCATGAACTAGGCATAGTTAGCAATAAATTTGACTGTAAAACATGCAGGGAGGGTATTTTCAGTAATGATGAAACATGCCAGCAGTGGATGCATTCACAAAGTTATCAGAGTGATACTTTTACCTACAGGTTATCAAACTACAAGAACCGATGCTCCCTTGTTCTCTGCTTCAAATTTAGACCTCTTTACTGTAACTCTTCTACTCTCCTTTTACTGAATCTTTAACTACTTTGTGCGACAGACGTCTTCAGCCTACAAGTTCAAAAAGAAAGTTAAATCTGGGAACAAGAGATGCTACACAGACGTTGTCTAAGAACTAGCACTAGGATGAATTGGAAAAGCTGAAGGTTCTCTCTCCCATATAAATTTCTTTTAATTTGTAGCATCAGCTCATCTCACATGAACACAAGGATCGATCCTAAACTAGAAGATCCACTGTTGGTAGCCTCACATACGACTATACCCACCTGGGCATTCTGAGATAGCACAAAACCAAGCACTCCATCATTGATAGTCATAACAGTCACAGTTCCATCCTGCCAGGTTACAAAACTGAATAGTAGTTAGCTAATCAGCCAGAGCATGCTCATTCATCTAGCTAGATTAACAAGAGACATAACTCACAAAGAAATCAAAAGTTCAAACTTATCCGAATATCAATTTGAGTACAATAACAATCATTGTCAAGTGCATGAATAACTTAGCTAAATAGATAAAAATGGACAGTTCATGTAATGTTGCCCTCAGGTTCAGGCTATCTCTCGCTCTATCGCTCTAAACTTCCTTCTATTTAATAATATAGTATGCATGAATCACTTAGCTGCGTACACAAAAACTCGGAATAATATAGTATGCACGAATCACTTAGCAATCTTTCTACCACATACAAAAGAAATGAGAAATTTGCATTCACTGAGAGCACACCGTAAAACCAAAATGCACAAATCATACTCTTTGGAAAGCCTGGAACATGGCCTATAACTTTCATTAAGATTATACATAGATCGGACCAAGTTTTAAGTGAAAGATTATTGTTCTAAGGAATCAGCTAGAGTGCTACTGCTAGCTGCACATACAGACCCAATTCAGATAAGCACATCCACGATTGAATTAGGTACACGCAAAGAGTGCTAGCAAACTTCATATTGGTTCGGTGCCCCATGCCAAAAAGAGATGCTTCAACACTACAAGCTGCTACAGCCCTGATGTAGAATAGGAACAAGATCACGTCCCCTATCGGCAGCATTAACTAACTATACTGAAGTAGTAGGAACAAGAGATAAACTTTCTAGCCAGCTTAGGGGAAAAGGGACAGGGAGGTGAGGCGGCCGATGGAGGACTTGGTCTCACCTCTGATGGGACAGAGAAGTTGTGGACGGCCGGGGCAGGAGGAGCAGCTTGCGAACGTGGTTAGGAAGACGACCGCAGCAGCTCCAGATCTGCCGCCGTTCAGGTCCGGCGCGTTCACGGCCTGCTTGCCGTCGGGATCCCTCACGAGTACTGTTGGAAGCAGCGCGGCAGCCGGAATCGACGGCCAGGCCAGGGAGACACCGAATTACTGCCACCCCCTCCCACGAAGGCGCCGTATCCGTCCTGGTGGCCGTTGCTGCGGGTGGCCGTCGATCTGGTGCTCAACAGCATCGATCCTCATCAGCTCATCCCCGTCGGCGTCGGGGAGAGCTGTAGCAGGAGGAGGTCGGCGTTCTCCTTGTCCAGCGGCGGTGGTGGCGCATCTGGCAGCAGGTCGCCGTCCTTGTTCCGGACGGAGCGCCGAGCTAGAACGGCCGGGAGCACCCGAATGGGAGGAGAGGATGATGGTGGGAGGAGGAGTTGCCGGAGGGGAAGCCGGCGCGGAGGGGAGAAGGGACGGTGGTGGGGAGAAGGGGATCGAGGCCGGGATGTGGGGGAGAAGGCGAGCCTGCGGGTGTTGTGTGCGTAGAGAGGATAAGGAGAGAGAACGAGGATAAGGTGCTGCGGTGCGGGGTTAGGGTTTGGCTATTTATATGACCAAAATTAATTTGCATACGGAGCTAAAATTCCACCGTTACCAAATATATCGGAAACATTTTTTTTTTTGTCCGTTGCCGATGTGTCGCGAATTTGTTACTGGATAGCCGCGGAATATTTTTAACCGTTGCCTTCGTGGGCGCGGACTGTTGCCTTTTTGCTGCTGTTTCCATAGAGGGGTATCCTTTGTGTTGTTCTGTACTAGTGGATGGAGACCACGCTGGTAGCGCCCCGCCGGAGTTCTCCCCCTCCGATCTGCAGCTCCAGGTCTCTGTTTCGGTGTTTCTGTGTTTCTACGGCGCTCCTTCCAGAGAACGTCGGGTGATAATTTTTATAGGCGTTTTTAGGTCAAAACGGAGTCGGTGGAGGAAAGATGGACGACAACGGAGCGTCGAGGCCCAAATTGGGGGGTCCCACGCGGCCAGGTACGGGGGCCGCGTGGGCCCACCTCTTTTGGCCCTCGGGGCTCCGCTTGTTCGCTTCCTTCGCCCCCAAGTCTTTTTCCTTCCAAATATTGACGCTCGTAAATTTGCAGGTGATTTGGACGTCGTTTGGCTCCCTGAAACATTAAAGGAAAGAAATAGGGTTTTCTGCCTGCGCAGGGTTAATTCCATAAAAATAGGAAACATGTCAAATATTCCCAAAATCATTATAAAACAGTGATATAACCCTTATATGATGCAAATATGACTGGAATATAAGTAAAAATAATGCAAAGTTCATGTATGCATTTTACATGCATCAGTAATGTAAACAAATGCATTAGACCTAACAGCGCACACTTAAGCTAAGCATCGGTTATTTTATCCCTAGTGGCAACAGCACATCCACAATCTTAGAAGTTGCTGTCACTCTCCCAGATTACCGGAGGCATGAACCCACTATCTAGCATAAATACTAACTCTTGGAGTTACAAGCATCTACTTGGCCAAATCATCTACTAGTAACGGAAAGCATGCAAGATCATAAATAACATATAAGATAGATTGATAATCAACTTGACATAGTATTCAATATTCATCGGATCCCAGCAAACACAACATGTAGCATTACAATAAGATGATCTTGATCATGATAGGCAGCTCACAAGATCTAAACATGATAGCATAAAGTGGAGAGACAACCATCTAGCTATTGCTATGGACCCGTAGTCCAAAGATGAACTACTCACGCATCACTCCGGAGGCAGGCATGGTGATGTAGAGCCCTCCGGTGATGATTCCCCTCTCCGGCAGGGTGCCGGGAAGAGCTTCAGAACCCTCCCGAGCTAGGGTTGACGACGGCGGCGGCTACGGAACTTTTTGTGGATGGAGGCTCGGGTGTCTAGGGTTTCCCGTGAAGATGAATAAATAGGCGAAAGGGCGGCGGCTGGAGCGACCCGAGGGGCCCACACCCCACCACAGCGCGGTTGGAGGGGGAGCCGCGCCGCCCTAGGGTGTGGCGCCCTCCTCGGTCGCCTCCGTCTCTCCTTCGGACTTCGTGTACGTGTTGGAAAAATAGGAGGTCCTGTCCAGGTTTCGTCCAATTCCGAGAATATTTCCAGAACAGCTTTTCTGAAATACAAAAACAGCAGAAAACAGGAACTGACACTGTGGCATCTTGTTAATTGGTTAGTCCCAGAAAATGCATAAAAATGCTATGAAGTGTATGTAAAACATGTAACAATTGGTATAATATCAACATGAAACATCAGAAATTATAGATACGTTTGAGACGTATCATGGAGCAGCCAGATGGTTTTGTGGTACCTGGTCAAGAAGGAATGGTGTGCAAGTTGTTGAAGTCATTGTATGGCCTTAAACAAGCCCCTAAGCAGTGGCATGAGAAGTTCGAAAAGACTTTAACTGCTGAAGGCTTTGTTGTAAACGAAGCTGACAAATGTGTGTACTGTTGCCATGGTGGGGGCGAGGGAGTTATTCTCTATTTGTGAGTTCATAACATACTCATATTTGGAACCAACTTTAAGGTGATTAAGGAAGTCAAGGATTTCTTATCTTTCTGTTTTGAGATGAAGGATCTAGGAGTAGCTGATGTTATCTTGAACATCAAGCTTTTGAGAGATGACAAGGGTGGGATTACTCTGCTTCAATCTCACCATGTGGACAAGGTCTTGAGTCGTTTCGGATATAGCGACTGTAAGCCTTCTCCAACACTGTATGATCCTAGTGTGTTGCTTCGAAAGAATCGACAGATTTTTAGAGATCAAATGAGATATTCTCGGATCATAGGCTCGCTTATGTACTTGGCGAGTGCCACGAGGTCTGACATTTCATTTGCTGTGAGCAAGTTGAGCCGGTTTGTGTCAAATCCGGGAGATGATCATTGGCATGCGCTTGAGAGAATCATGCGCTATTTAAAAGGCCCCGCGAGCTATGGGATTCATTATACCGGGGACCCAAGGGTACTTGAGGGTTATAGTGATTCGAATTAGATATCTGATGCCGATGAGATTAAGGCCACAAGTGGTTATGTTTTTACACTTGGTGGTGGCGCTGTCTCCTGGAAGTCTTGCAAGCAGACCATCTTAACGAGGACAACTATGAAATCAGAACTCACAGCATTAGACACAGCCACTGTTGAAACAGAGTGGCTTCATGAGCTTTTGATGGATTTACCTGCGGTTGAAAAACCAATACCCGCTATCCTGATGAACTGTGATAATCAAACTGGGATCACGAAGGTGAAAACTTCTAAGGACAAACATCAAGGCATGTGAAGAGGAGGTTAAAATCTGTCAGAAAGTTAAAGAACTCCTGAGTTATTGCGTTGGATTATATCCAAACATCTAAAAATTTGGCAGATCACTTCACAAAGGTTTATCACGTAATATGATAGATAATGCATCGAGCGAGATGGGTATGAGACCCACAATATGAGTTGTTCATGGTGCCAACCCGCTCTATGTGATCGGAAATCCCGTGAAGTAGAATTGGGAGACAAGTTGTTGATCAACGGAGAGGAGAGTACCCTTACTTTTGTATAATACCACTCCGCGAAGATGCAATGCTCTCCTAAACTGCACGACATGTTGATGTTTATCTTAATGTGTACCAAGAGCTTTATTTTAAGCAGAGATGTTGTCCTGCAGAACATCTTTTGAGGAACACACCTATATACATCTATATGAGTCTGACTGTCAAACCTCGCAGTCAATGAGAATTGGGTGGTCTTTAATAAACTTATGAAAGGACTCGAAGTATGCCGTATAAGCTCTACCCGCGGGGAAGTCTCATGACAGCCTAGTATCGGTCAAGGCTTTATGTGAAGCTAGATTCGCAGAAAACATGCAGTTCAAGGCATAGTCCACTGTCTAAGTTGCAAACTAGTGTAACATGAAGTCTAGGTGGAAGTTCAACTTAACAGTCTACACTATAGCACCGGTATATAAACAGTGTTTGGAACCAAAGGCAAATCTTTGTGTGCCTCTAGAATCTTGTGGGGGATTGCTGGAATTTTGGCATAAAAGCCCAGCCCATTTTGGTTTTACCATAATTCCTGAAAATTCTAGAGGCCCATGTGGCCCATTCATACATGGCAAGAGGTGGGACAAATGTTTAGTCCCACATTGCTAGTTTAGAGAGAGTTGCACCACTTTATAAGGTGAGCTCCTCTAGCACTAGTACAAGGATGAGAATAGGAGAGAGTTCCCCGTGCGCTCCTCCTCCTCCGCCGCCCGCCTCGCCTAGTCACGACGCACGCGCCGCGGGTTGCGGGAATCGAGCCGATGTGTTCTTTTTGCCACATGTGAATGGACGAATATGAATATGAACGGTTGCACGAAGGTGAAACGTTTTGCACTAGTGGAGAACGAACCTGAAACGTCTGCACTAGCGGAGATGAATATGAACGGATGGTTGATCGACTTCGGTCGCTGCCTGTTCAGTTTGCCTCCTGCCTTTTCGTTTCCTCTTCCGCGGTGCCTGTTCGCCTCCTGCTGTTGTGCCTATAAAAGAGAGGTCGCTCCTCTCAGATAGACATACCGCAACGCAACAGCCACATCTCTACTGCCTCCTGGTTCTCGAGCACTACGCCGCCGACCAAGACTTCTCCATCCCGTGCCGCGGCGTGCACCGCGGAACGGGACAGTAGGCCTCCGGAACCCCACCTGTCGTGATCCTGTACGGGAGAGGGGCGATAAGTTTTTTGGGGAGCACTACCGCGCGACTATTGACTTCCTCGCCAACACGGATGCCGACGACTACTTCCCCAACGACGACTTCTTCCCGGACGTCGACGTCCTCTTCGGCAACATGTTTTCATCAGCCAGTGTCCTGTATGTCATCTTATTCCTCCTATTCGAGATCATGTTTCAAACGATTTCTCTAGCACTCTGTGTAGAATTGCTTCTTGCGTACTCTCTATTAGATTGCATGACTAGGTTAATTCCTATTCTTGTAGCCATGTTTTATCTACTGTTTTCATGGATTAAATCATCTGCAATTTCCATATTTTCACTACTGTTTTTATGGATTAAAATGTGGAAAATTGCTCATATATTCAACATATATTGTGGTCACAAGCTCAACATGTTGGGCGTCGGTCCCACAGACAGCAGATGGATATCACTTTGCAGGGTTGTTTGGAAGACAAAAGTTTTACAAGAAAAACAATTCCAAATCCTACAGAATCAAGAGAAAAAAATCCCAGGCACTACAAGTTTCTGGATCAACAAATAAAATCAGGAAGTTTACCACAAGACTGACTGTAGCAAGAAATGAGATGCGCGTAAACTACAGTGCACTACTCATTCATTTCTTTCCTTGGATCTGGTTAGATCCTACTGGAGTCCAGAGATCTCCCTGAATTTCTGTAGAAACTAACCAGAGCGTGTCCAGGACACCAAGCAGCGCATGATCGGCACCACCACCAACCCACCGCGGTTCAGAACACTCCAATGATGATGGCACACTCAAACAAGGTGCCTGCGTGCCATATGGTTTGATCAATAGATCCAAGAAACCAAGACATCATTCTGCTTCTGGATCCATCCCCAGTTGCATCCAAGATCCAACCATATTGCTACCTGCGTGCATCCACTGACCCCAATCACCACCTGGTCTCATTCCGTCATATGCCCTCACCTCAACTCGGTTCTTTTCCAAATCGGACTGAACAGAGAGGGTTCAGAAACAGCTACCTGAATGCACGAACTAACAAACCTGCAGCTGGTCCGTCCAACCATAGGTAGGTAGATCAGCTCAGCTGCCAATAATTATTTTGGGTTCGAGTTTTGGAGGGAGGCGAGTGTTTAGATGGATGCATGAACCGACAGCGTTGCATCAGGGAAGAACAGCGCCACGTCTGAATGCATCATGCAATATAATGGTCCAAACAGAAACGCCGCAGAATACTAATGACATTATCATGGAGGCTGCAGTTGTGAAGAGGTTGCCTTCTGTCGTCTGGACCGGGGATGCACGGGCAGAAAGGGCATGGGAGCTCGGCGACGGGGTCAATGAATAGAATTAGGCTGTAAAAGTGCAGTTGGGACTTAGGACAAGCAGAGCAGATCATAGGAAACACTGGCACATGCCGTATTATTTCGTAAAGCTAAGCATATTTAAGATAGGTCAGCCCGTAACGCAGGAAACATGGTACTAGTGTTAGTATTTGTGATACTACCAAGCAAACTGAAGTGTTGCGGCCTACAAGCTGCTGCGCAGAGTTCACTTCATTCACTTGTGCAATATATAGTGATTTAATCAATGCCTCGGTCTTTTGTTTATGATGGTACCTCGTCAGAGGATGGGAATCTCCCACAATGCATTATAGAAAAAGAGAACTGGTCCAATTTATATGAAAAACCGAACCCGAAAATCATACATGACCCGGTTAGTTACGGGGTAACCGAGCGAAAACCACACTCCAGTGCAACAAAACCTAGCAACACTAGGACCGGAGCGTCGACGCACAAAGCGAACACACAGCCCTAAACAGAACACTCGCCATGGCTCCGACGCCAGAGAGAAGCCGGAACTCGAAGGGAAACGAGCCTGGGCATCCCACTGGAAATCGCCATAGCCAAGAGCGCCAAACCGGGTCACTCACCACCGTCGTCGGTGACGGCTTTGTCCGCCGGCATCCTCCGGCGGCGGCGGGGGAGGTGGAGATGGGTGGATCGAGAGGCGGGGACATGCATTAATCTTTCCTATCATGTTCATCTTCTTGGTCGTGGTGTCTATCTCTAGTAGATTCGTCGACCTTTAGGTCCTCATCATCTTTACAAAGTGAGCCTACTTCACATGGTTGGGAGTTTATGTATAACCGCAAACGCCTAGTTCAAATCCATGTAAAATGCGAAATTACATTCCTATTTATTACATAAGACCAGTCTTAATACTCATACAATTTATAGTTAAGGACTAGATTTGGGACGTAACGAAGATAAAAATCACGATACTCATACTTAATAGACGGTGTGCATTCCTAGTTGGTACAGAGCCCGGGAAGTCAAATTCTTCCCCAATTTTATAGTAGAAAATGAGACTAACTCACTTGGTTGGGTGACACTTGGGTTTAACTTTGTTATAAAGCAGCTGACTTTTCTATACTCATAATTTATATTTGAGGATTTAACTTGGTACGTAACCAAGATAATTTTTTTGACCGACACCATGCCTTTGCCCATGTTGCGGCCATGGACCATGGTCATCCGTGATCAACATTTCCTCATTCCACGGAGGAAGACGAACATGATGAACACAAACGAGACTCAACACGAAAAAAAACTGCGAATAGAGAATATATGTGAGTCATTTTTTACTAGAATGATGAGTTTGTGTATAGGAAGAAAAACCGCTGGTGTGGCAAGATTAACCGAGTCAAAACCTTAAAAAACTAACAAAGGGGCAATTTTGAATGCTTTTTTAGAGTTTAAGGGTGAAAGTTGGGCTAAAATGGAGTTGAAGGTTGTACACTGAACTTTGGGACAATCTAGAGGGGGGGGGGGGGGGGGGGGTAAATTGGACTTATCTCTTCTTTAAAACCCTGTTGAAAACCGCAGTTGAGCCCATCTCAGGCGCTTTTTGGGACGGCGTTCGGTAGGTGTCATCTCCCTGTCATATAATCACTATAAATCACGACTGAGTACTCTTATCCCTGCAATAATTTTTCTGCATTTGTAATATCATCACAACATTTTCTTATGGTGTTTCAGAACCGTGTAAAAAGCAACAACATTGAAAAACTGCCAATGCAATAATCCCCAGTGCTTGCAGCAAATTCCCGAGAAAAATCACCACTCATGCAACACGGAGGCCAACGTTGTAGCATCCTACAAAAACTTTGAATTGGATTATCATAGTCATCGTATCATCTCGCTCGTGTGTCTCTAGCAAAATCCATGAGTTCGCAACATTGGAAAACACACATCCAACATAGAAAATAAAAAAAACTAACTAACCTCGATTTGGAGCATGGACCGCGTGACCCTGAGCTTGTCGATGACAAATCCGGTTTGACGGAGCCCCGTCGAGGCCGGATCGGGCCACCCGATGTTTCAATTGTGTGTATAACTACTGGAAAAGCACGATCTTTTGAGAAAAAAATGAAATACATAGTTCAAATGTCATCATGTGCTTTTTCAAAAACAAATGCCATGATGTCACAAATACACTAGATGACTCAAACTATAATAAACTTCTTACTATTTGGTTGAAAGGATTTTCAAAAGAATTTCATAGGATTCCAATTCATAGCAATTTTTCCTATGGAGGCCATTCGGCTTAACGGATTGAATCCTCCAAAAAATTCTATGGATTCTTTTCCTACACTACAATTTCATAGAAACTATGTCTGGTATTGAACTCTATAGAAAATTCTTGCGGTTTTCGTCTGGTGCAACAAAACAATTATTTTGACTAATTCCTCCGTTTTGAGTTCAATTCCTATGGACCAAAGGAGCCCTTAATTTTACTAGATTCTGACCATGATTTTTCGGATTCCGAGGCTTTATTAATCCTAACTGTGGGATATCGCAACCAGAGATCTGTATATGGCGCTGTACTAGTTGCTAAGAACTTCACTTTCAACTCTGCCTAACTGTCCTGTTTTTGTGAAAAAAGTTTTCCTATCGTTCTATCAAACAGCTGAATACAATCCTGCCGTGTTCCTTCTTTTTTCCTTTGCCGACAATTGATAAAACGGACAAGAATACAAGATGCCAATCATTTCAACCATTGAACAAATCGGTTATCACTCAATTCTAATATTCTGCCACGTCCACCGACACCTTAGAAATGTTACATCAGCTAATAATGCCGCTGTTTCATTGACTTTTTTCTGTACTTGTTATTTTATTTTTATTTTTATTAGCTATACAGAGAATGTACTTCAAATGCTGGTCTAATTAATACCTGAACCTCGAGAGAGAATTTCCAATAACATGACTACATGAGAGAAGTCTTAGACATGGAGAATTCTGTACTCCAAGTCTACTCGGACGCGGATTTATTGCACCCGGGCACGTTTGATCCTGTTATTTTCCGCGTCTGTGATTGGTCATGGACGCAAGAAGGTGCATTAAATGCTCTATTTTCCAATTGTTAAACATTTCAATACCGCAGTACTTTTAGACAGGATACGGTATGTTTTTCACCTAGTAATTAAATGAAGATTGTTGGCGAATGACCATAAATTCTGATCGATTGTCAGCAGATGTTTGACATGCATGCACATGATGGACCTGAGCGGACTAACCCATCATGTACAACTTAATCACTCCGGTCTGAATTGCTACTTCTCCTCTTCCCCCGTCGGCAACGAGTTTGACTTTTTTTTTTTGAAATCCAGGCTGTACGGCCCTATTTTAGATTTTCGAGTCAGAGTGAGTGATATGGAGCTAAATTTTTATATTTAAAAATGATATTTGAAGTTTTAAAAGATATGAATTTTGTGTACAAATACAAGAAGATGATTTCTAGGAGAGTGCAACTTTTTGTTAAAAAATACGTACTATTATAGGCCAAAAATATAAAATGCGTCTCTAAGTAGCCATTTGAAAACTCTTTTTTTTTTCACATTCCTCTATTACATTCAGGTGATAGGCGATAGCAAAAAAATTTCTAAATCTTTTCAGATATTTTTTGAAGTAAAAAAGTAAAGATTTTAACTTTTTTGAAAACCGGGCTCCAGGTAGCCCACACTGTCTATTAGGTTTTTTTAGTCAGAGTGCAGCGATATTGAGCTCATTTTTGAAATTTTAAAATGCTATTTTAAAGTTTCAAAGAAATATGATGTTTTTCGTTCGAAGATGATTTCTATGAAATTACAATTCTTATTGTAGAACACATAGTGTTTTGGACTAACAAATCGCAAAAATGTGGATGTAAGTAGACATTTGAAAATTTATTTTTGTCTTCTCATTTGTATATTTTTAGGCCATGAGTGATAATTCTTAGAAACTTTCTGCATACAATGTTGTACTTGTATATTTCCTAGATTTTTTTGAAGTGAAAAAGGAGGATTTCAATTTTTGAAATCTGGGCTCAACCTAGCACAAACTCTCTTTTAACATTTAGTCCGAGTGAATCGTATGGAGCTCATTTTTTCGAAAACTGAAAATTATATTTGCAGTTTCAAAAATTATGTGTTTTCGCATACACGAGGATGATTTGTACGAAAGTGCAATTTTTTGTTGAAGAATACTTAGCATTTTGTACTTAGTTTATGCAAAAATTGTTTTCAAATTATATGCAAGTTTGATGAATTTGGAATTGTGCCCGTGAAGCACTTGTGAGTTTCATGTCAAAATCATTGTGGTTTTACTTTTGTAGAATTTCCCAATGCCCGTGATGGTGGTTCAGACTTGTACCATTCAAGTATTTGACAATAAGATAGTTCAAACCTGTACCAGTAATTGGAATAAATTATAGGAAAACATACGAGTTAAATGCAAAAAAACTTGATATTAGCAATAGAGTCCCCAGACATAATGATTACATGAAAAACAAGCTTCTTGATTAAATTAGTTACACACGGAGACTGGATTCACTTAGTTGTTACTCCCCTACTAATCTGCAGATAGAATCATATCAGAGCCTAAGAAACGTAAGCCTACATCACAAGATTTCGACCTAAAATAATTAGAGCATTGAACTTACGGAGTAGAAATTTGCATGAAACCTATATTATACTCGAATGTATGTCATACTGATGTGAAACAAGTCAAATATGACAAATTAATCTATTGAAATTTCATTTTAATTTCAATAAATTTTCATAGTCAGAATCTAAACTTTTTCAAAATATGCCCAATAGTGATCTTGTTGTAAAGATCTCGTCGCCAGGAACTCCAATTTAAAAAATATCACAAATTGGACATTTGGTTCAAAAGTTATTACCCATACAAAATTGAGAAACAAATAAAAAAGAATGGATGGGTGGGCAGCAAAAGATAAATTGGACAGTTAATTCGCCACCCCAACTGCCCCTGGCCACCTACCTATACAGCCAGCCCCACACGGGTCCCGCATTGCTATCGATGCATCTCCTCGCGTTCATACGCTCAGGGTGGTTGGGCGCGTATTGGGCCGGCTGTTTCCCTGGACTATACATCTCGCTATTTGACGTCAGCGTTTAAAACGGATGGATCGATAGCAACCGGATAAGCGGAGCAAGCGAGCGCCGGTGCACTTCGGAGTTTTCGAAGTCTACTACCACTACCCCTATATTAAAACCAGATATTCATTGACACATGAGACTCTGTACTCATGAGATTCCGTACTTATATTTCACCTCCTCACATGGATGCATTTTTAATTAGTACGTACTCATGTTCAACGAATGCATAGCTAGGTGCACCACACCTACAGAATGCCCAAAAAAACCTCTAAAAAAGAACGAAGACTAAGATTGTACTTGTGAGTTAAAACAAACGGCTCAATTATTTAATCAAATGCATTGCAGCGTCCCCCAACTTGCCACCGGCACCAGCTACCAAATAAGATCTGGAACTTAGCACAAGACATCTGTTTTCAACGTGTGCGCCAGTCTCGTCCAAGCTGATTAGCCACAGTAGTATTAGAAGATGTGGTCCATCTTAGTTCACATTTGCTTGACGATATTCAACTCAATGAATAGAGGTGAACAACCAATTATCAAATGGTACGCGAAAGAAAAAGGAGGAACCACCAGTCAGAGATGATTAGCAATTTCTCGGACAAAGTAACTGATGCATCACATTAGGCTTCTTGGCATCTGACATTGTAAAATTTTCATTGCGTGCAACTATTTATGCAGATGTCGGAACCAAAAAATATGTCTAAAAAGTGATCAATGTTTTTCTTCCAAAGAGAACGAGTGGTGCTGCTTCTGTACTTCTGTGTAGAAAGGGACCGGAAGCAACGGAAGAATCATCTTGGACTAAGTTAACTACTCACTCCCTCAGTCAAACACAAAGCACAAAATCACTGCACTACAAAAACACTTTCGCCATGCCATTAGCGAAGCATGGACCAGCTGCCTCACCTCACCTCCACCTGCCCCCTCTCCCATTTTTCGGTCAAATCGAAAGCGCGCTTGGAGCGAGGACAGAGAGAGACCGCAATCCCAGAACCCAACAAAATTTAAGACGGATGCACGGAAGGACAGAGGGAGAAATTAACTCTGCCGAGTGCCGACCCCATTGCCACGCCGCATCCAAATCTGCTGCCGGAAGGAAGCAAGGCATGGCATCCAGCATTTGCGTCTCTCTCTCCTTTTTCTAGCTGTTTGCGCCGCGCACATTAGCTGTATCCGAGTGGGAGGAACAGGAGAACGAGGAGGAGAGAGAGAAAGCGTCGCCCGCCCCGCTGGCGGCCGCGCCCATGGTGATCCCCGTGGCCGTGTCTGTCCCAGCCTAGCCTGGGGGAGAAGGAACCAAGAAGGGCCAGAAAAGCTTGTCAGGGGCGCGAGGAAAGAAACAAGAACGGGACCTTTGCTTGCTGCTGTTGGGGGAGCGAGCGAGGATGGCGGCGCTGGCCGCCGCATTGGCCGCCCTTCTCGTTGCCCTCGCGGCGGCGACGGCGGGAGCCACCACCGAGTCCTCCGACGGTGAGTATCCCTCCGCGTTTCCGATCCCGGATTCTTGGTAGGTTGTAGTTGATATCTGCTGTCGGTGTGTGATTAATGCTTCGGTCCTTGCAGCCGCCGCTCTGGGGAATCTGTACACCTCCTGGAACAGCCCGTCGCAGTTGGCTGGCTGGTCGGCCAGCGGCGGCGACCCCTGCGGCGCCGCCTGGCAGGGCGTCACCTGCACCGGCTCAGGCGTCACCGGAATGTAAAGATCCTTGCTTGCATGGCTGCAGCGGTTGATTTGGTTTTAGTGGATGCGTCATGTTAGGTCTTTGATGCGAGATGATCAGTTTGTTCTTGGTTGTTAATTGTTTTTTACTACATGCTATATCTGTAGAAGTTGATCGAACTGTGTACTATTGGGGAAGCATTTTATGTGATGCCAAAAACTTAATTTATGCATGGGATAGGTGTAGGAATTCCAGTATCCTTAGCCAGCATAAGAACATAGAAGAACTCTGAGTTTGGATCCAGCTGTGGAAAGCGACTGCTGTTTTTAATCTTAACTGTTATTTGTCAACCACCTTTTTTTGCAGGACAAAAGTTTTGTCCTTAATTTTGTTTCCTTCCTGTATTTACTTGTGTGACTACGGGGAAATTTTATGAGATGAAAATACTCTGACATTCTTACTAAGTTATTCTTCTTGTCACATATTCAACAGTAAGCTTCCTGGGACAGGGCTGAATGGTTCTCTGGGTTATGAACTCTCGAACCTATACTCACTGAAAACATTGTAAGAGCTTGCAACTTGGATACTATTCTTGGTTTTCCGTTTCTGCGTTATATTGATCTCCCATTTCATTACTTGCAGGGATTTGAGCAACAACAACATTATTGGTTCAATTCCTTACCAGCTGCCACCAAATCTCACATATATGTATGTATCCTACCTAGTATAATCTGTTCTGTGTTTATTTCTGTCGGTAGTTTCACTCTAAATGCTGACACAGGAATCTGGCAACCAACAATTTCTCTGGGAGTCTTCCATACTCCATATCCAACATGGCTTCAATTGAGTACCTGTAAGCTTACTTTAGTTCGTCTTATATGCATGAGCATGAATGTATAGCATACTACATTATGTTCCTCACAACTTTGTTCGTCTTATATCCACAAGTATTAATGTATTAGCATTCATTTTTGCTGGCAGTATGTGATTCCAGTTAACCTTTCTATGCAGCAATGTCAGCCACAACTCATTGGCTCAACAAGTAGGTGAATTATTTGGAAACCTCAGTTCACTTTCAGAGTTGTAAGGCATCTTGAAACTTTGCTTTTTATTTTCGAACCTCAGATTTATAAGAATGTGATTAGGCAGTTTGCTATCCTTGCACTTTTTAGGATACCTTTACCACAACTTAACAAACACCTATGTCTTCTGGAAACCATTTAGCTCAACAAATCGATGATTTATTTGGAAACCTCAATTCACTTTCATAGTTATAACACATCTTGACACATTACTTTGTATTTCCGAACCTTTGATTTATGGAAGAATGTGATTAGGCTGTTCTTCTATATTCGCAGTGTTAGGATACCTTTTCCCACAGCATAACAAACACACGTCTTCTGGAAACCCTAAGTTCAAACTTCATTCTTTTAAAGCCTATTGTAAATTCAGTATCAATGTATCATACATATCTTGATCGCCGCGCAGTTCATATGGGGAAGCAAGTCATATAATCTGTTAGCATTTTTGTTTTACCAACTGATCCAAACTCCTCGTAGATGGAAAGGGCAAGACCAAATGATTTCTTGATTGGCTTTGGATTCTGGGGTTGTTTCACACTTTCGGTGTTCTTTACAATGCACCATAGAGTAAATGTTTAGAGTATTTTTCCTCAAATAAATTGACCTGTTTCATAAACTTTAATACTGTATTTTAGAGTATCTTAGGGCTACCCCTCAAGGTATTATCCCTTCCTACTGCTGAGTATCTGAAATATGTAATGCTCATAAATAGTTACCGATTGGTTAATACTGACGTGCATACTCTTCCCTTGGTTTCATGAATCCATCTTATGCTATTTATACACATTACAGAGACATATCTTTCAACAAATTGACAGGGGATCTCCCCACGTCTATTGGCTCTCTGTCAAATCTTTCTAGTCTGTAAGTATTCAGTTATTTTCTTGAAAGCTAAATCTGACATTTCTGTTCAACTTTCTGGTCCTGGTTGCTGCATTCTAAGTTTCTAGCACATTTTGCAGTTATATGCAAAACAATCAATTAACAGGCTCTGTCAATGTTCTCAGTGGTCTAGACCTGACTACCTTGTAAGCCACTTATCTGGCAACAATTTAACTGACTTTGTTGCTTGCTTGATTAAATGGTAACGTGATTTCTCTTTTTAACAGAAATATTGCAAACAACAATTTCAGTGGCTGGATACCACAAGAAATCAGCTCAATCCCAGATGTGATGTATGACCCAAAATGTTTTACTTGACTTATGAATATCCTTGTTGAAACATTCTAATGGCTTGTTGCAAATTAAAACTGTAGACTTGGAGGTAACTCATTCACCAACGGACCTGCTCCCCCACCACCACCTTTTATGCCACCACCCCCTAGGAAGCCACACAGTCGTCCTAACAATGGGGGAAGTGGAAATGCTCCCAAAGGCTCTGAGAGCTCCGGTGGTCAAGGTGACAAGAAGCAAGGTCTGCAGACAGGTCCGCTTGTGGGAATAGTTGTTGGCTCAGTACTTGCTGCCTCGTGTGTACTTCTTCTTTTGGTATTCTGCATTCGCAAAGCTCGGAAAAGGAAAGATGACAGTAGCAGCGAATACAAAGATTTTGTAGGTCCGCTATCAGTCAACATAGAAGAAGGTACTAAACTTTCTTATGCTGGCATGGTTTCTTGTAGCCGTATTTTACTTGCATAATCTTATGATATTTTTCAATCAGCTGACATACTACCCATAGATGATAAGGCAAACCTTAAACTTGAGTGCTATTTGATTGATCTGAAACCACACGTTGTAGGCATCAGCAATGGAAAGAACATTAGATAATTGAGTTGTGACCATCACTAGAGCTTGGCATTTACTTCCTTTGCCTGCATATCACAATTTACATGGCTGTTTCATGATAAAACCTGCAAGCCTCCAACATGAGGTACATTACTGGTTCCCTTTGATGTAGTCTTTGACCTCGAGATAAGTATAGTCTACAATCTAGTTTTTGAGGTAGGACACTAAAAATAGTAGTGGAGAGCATGCAATCTTGGATAGTATGTGGTATGCACTCAATAGATCTAATGGAACGGTGATGACAGAAAGCTGCCAACCCTGTCCCTCCTTAGCTCCTTCCATAATATTTTGGCATTTTTCTGAAATTATTATTTTATTTTTTTTCGTTTAAAAAAAATAATAATTCAGATTTTCACTTTTATCTATGTATTTGTTTTGCAGTATCTAACAGGGAAATCCCAGAGCACAACCTTGAGAATACAGCTATGAAAGTCCTGCCTGCTGAGAAAATGACTCCCGAGAGGGTTTATGGTAAAAATGGTTCTATGAGAAAGACAAAGGTCCCCATAACTGCGACACCCTATACTGTCGCTGCCCTCCAAGTTGCGACGAATAGCTTCTGTCAAGATTCCCTTCTAGGCGAGGGTTCACTCGGTCGTGTTTACAAGGCTGATTTTTCCAACGGAAAGGTAAAATATGCTTATTGTCGTATTACATGACATATACTCCCTCTTTCACAAAAGGATGTCTCAACTAACTTCAAATTTGGATGTATCTACACACTAAATTATGTCTAGATACATCCAAATTTGGAGTTAGTTGAGACATCCTTTTGTGAACAGAGGGAGTATAATCTATATGGAATTTAAATTTACTTGGCTGAACAAGATATTTTCCATTTTTTGCCAATTCGGTGTATAAAACTATTTTAGGCATTACGAACTTCAGGTTTACAAATATGGCAGATTATTTAATTTTATTATCGTACGTGTCCCTTTTTTTCTATCTAATGCTTGTGCCTTGCAGCTGAATTCTGAATTCTGTGCCACTATTGCAGGTTCTAGCAGTTAAGAAGGTAGACAGTGCCGCCCTCTCCTTGCAGGAAGAAGATGATTTCCTCGAGGTTGTATCAAGTATGTCACGACTTAGGCATCCAAACATTGTGCCACTTACAGGATACTGTGTTGAGCATGGGCAAAGGCTTCTTATTTATGAGTACATTGCAAATGGAACACTGCATGATATGCTGCATTACTCTGATGAGATGAGCAGAAGGCTTACATGGAACATCCGTGTAAGGATAGCACTAGGCACTGCTCGGGCATTAGAGTAAGATATTTGAATCTCACCACATTTTCAGTCTTTCTGAAGCTTATAGTGGACGAGACATAGTGTTAATGTCTTTCAAACCTTCTCATAGATACCTGCATGAGGTGTGCTTGCCTTCTGTTGTTCATAAAAACTTCAAGTCCTCGAACATCCTACTTGATGAAGAGCATAATGCACATTTATCTGACTGTGGGCTCGCTGCCTTGACGCCCAACAACGAGAGACAGGCAAGTGTCAAATAAATACATATCAAGTATTGAGATGGTTTCCAAGTTGTGCCATGTTTGGCACCTGCAGGTGTAACCTGCACTAACCACTTGGCTTGTTATTCCAGGTTTCTACCGAAGTGGTCGGCTCATTTGGATACAGTGCCCCAGAGTTTTCCATGTCAGGAATTTATACTGTAAAGAGTGATGTGTACAGTTTTGGGGTAGTGATGCTAGAGCTATTGACTGGAAGGAAGCCACTGGACAGGTATGACCTCTGCTTTCATCCCTGATTCTGGTGCAACTTATAATCAGTGAAATGACCTCTAGACGGTTGTTGCAGTTCTAGAGAGAGGTCAGAACAGTCTCTTGTCAGATGGGCTACACCTCAGCTTCATGATATCGATGCACTTGCTAAGATGGTTGATCCAGCACTAAATGGAATGTACCCAGCCAAATCACTCTCCCGCTTTGCAGACATAATTGCACTCTGTGTTCAGGTACCGTCTTTCTGTGGAACATATATTCAGTTATGTCTGTGACTACTGACCCCTTCAAGAAATAATAAAAGAAAAAAAACATGTGTGTCTTGCAGAGTTTGTTACATGATTCCTGTATGTATTCTAATAGTTGCCATAATCTGATATAATATTGAAGTGCTAAATTACATGATCCGTGGTTGGGTTGTGTCGCTTAACTAGACACGGATTTCTTAGAACTGATTCTTGGCTTAGTTTACCACTTTGCCTCATGCATTTCCTGTCAGGGGCATATCCTAATTCCCTAAAAACTGTTTATGCCTTTTCTTTGTGCAGCCGGAGCCAGAGTTCCGTCCTCCTATGTCTGAGGTTGTCCAGCAACTTGTGCGCCTGATGCAGAGGGCTAGCATAGTAAGGCGGCAATCAGGTGAAGAATTAGGGTTTTCGTATAGAGCTCCAGAACGTGAAGGAGATACGAGGGACATTTCCTTCTAAGCACGCTTTCTTCTAATGGCACAAGTGCAAAGGCGGGGGGTTATTTTGCAAATACAAGAATCCGGTGATTGCGTATGATCTGGAGCCATGAGTTTTTCAGACAATTCAGGATCAAAACGAATGTGAGAAGATAATTTTGGGATCGGCATTGTTCAATTATGTTCGTTTTCCTCTTATTTTTGTTCGGAGTAGTTTACTCCAGAGTTTAACTGTTGCTGAAATTCGTGGCATGTATAGTATGTTGGTTACTGGTAGAGAAGAGAAATGATTATGCTCCAAAGCTCTTACACCTGACTGCAGTCGTGCACCTACAGGATAACTTTCTTGGATGTCAAACAAGTATATACTACATTTTACTTGGCAGTTCACTCCATCCTACTTCATGTCCTACGTTTATGAGAATATTTTTCAAGTCGCTTCTAGGAAACTTTGATCTGTTGTCCATCATGACATACAATACATGGGGTGATACACTACCTCCATATGAACTATACATCTCTCAATATGTGGCAGCAGCAATTGTTACATCTCCCAATAAGCTACTGTTGCTATTTAAATCCTCTTTGCAAACCATAAATACATTGGAGAAAAGCTATGCAAAAATCAGAGATCCAATGAAGATCTTGAGATGAGAAATGCAGGTACATACCCTTTCTAAGTTATTCACCTATCCCTGTCCTGTATCAAGTTGCCGACCATCTTGGCAAGCGGCATTGTGCCCTTGGCCATGATCTCCAGCTTCGATGGGGTCGAAGCGTGCGCGAACAGTGAGAGCCCAAACATCAAGAGCTCTGGCAGGAACAGCCTCGACGAGAGGAAGCCATGCCAGTAGTGCGGCTCGAGATCGAAGAAGGCGTTGAAGAACCGTCGTGTACCTGGGAGGTCCAGCTTGAGCAGGACGTCCATTCCGAAGCAGAAAAATTCCCTCTGCCTCCGCCTGTCCGTTGGCCACAGTTCCTTCCACACCTCGGCGGCCAGAGCGTCTCCGGCAAAGCCGCTGCCATTGCCGGAGTTGAGATACCGCACAATGGCGTCTGCCACGATTGGTGCGGTCGCCAGCGTGCGCGCCACCATGTACCCAGTGGAGGGATGCACCATCCCTGCCGTGCCGCCGATGCCGACCACCCTCTGCGGCAGCACGGGCAGTGGCCCGCCCATGGGAATCACGCAGCGCTCGTCCTCCTCGACGCTTCGGATGCGAATCCCCAGGTGCCTCAGCCGCGCCGCCATGCGCTCCTGGATGTCGTCCATGGCGAGCCCCGGGCGCGCCACCAGCGACGTCTCCTCGAGGAAGATCTTGGTGGGCGAGAATGGCATGGCGTACAGGAAGGTGGGCACGCGGTTGTTCCGCTCCTTGATCGCGGACCCCTCGGGGAGGTGGGAGTCGCGCCAGTCCATGAAGAGCATCTTGTCGATGTCGAAGGGGTGGGCGTCGACCTCGGCGAGGATGCCGTATGCGACCTGGTATCCCGGGTTGTACGGCTTGTCGTACTGCACGAGGAACCGCGAGAAGCCGGTGGCGTCGAGGACGACGGTGGCCGGTATCTTGACGCCGTCGTCACAGGTGAGGAGGGAGGATGCCTCGTCGTGGACGACCCTGGCGACCTTGGCCTGGTGGAAGCGGACGCCGTGCGCGATGCAGCGGTCCATCATGGTGGACTTGAGCTTGCGGCGCGCGACGCGGGCGTAGGGGCGGTGGAGGGACTTGGAGGTGGCGTCGTTGATGAAGACGGAGGCGGAGGGCCACACGGTGTCGAGGCAGTCGGAGAGGCCCATGGCCTCGAACTCGTCGACCCAGACGCCGTAGTTGTTGGGCCAGACGAGGCCCGGGGAGGGGTCGATGGAGACGACGGAGAGGCCCGCCTCGGCGACGCGCTGCGCCACGGCGAGCCCCGCGGGCCCGCCGCCCACGACGGCGAGGTCGACGGTCCCGCGGGCCGGGTCGTAGGGGGGCAGGTCGAGGGAGAGCATCTCCGGCCGCGGCGGCGGGGCCATCGAGCGCAGCGCCTGGGCCGCCGACGCGGAGGCGGCCGCCGTGGACGCCATGGCCCGGCAGACGATCGTGGCGCGCGGGGGCGGCGGCAAAGGCGAAGTCTTGCGGGCGTGGTGGGCGCGGAGGAGGAGCGCGGTGGTGGCCATGGGAGGTGGGGATTTGGTGCCGCGGCGTGGCCGTGTAATCCTGAGGCGATAAGCCAGTTACTTATCGGAGAGGGAGAGTGGGGCGAGAGCTCAGTGCAGGCTGAGGACGGAGTGGCGTGGTGGGGGAACCACTGCCGTCCGTGCGGTGGCGGATTCCACCGGGTAGATCCTGCGGAGGCCGTGGGAGCGTAGGGACAAGAAGAGGTGGA
>CAMZMU010000099.1:10680997-10779831 GCA_947311845.1 Poa pratensis | reverse complement strand
CTCGCTCCCTCCGACGCGAGCTCTCGGTCGAACCCGGCGGCGGCGGCGGCCCTGGTGACTCATCCCCGACCTCTCTCCTCAATCCCGGCGGCGGCGGGCCTGGTAGACCTAGATCGGCGGGGATGGGTAGCGGCGACGGGATGGGAACGGCGTCGGTGGTGGGATGGGCACGGCGGCGGACGGATGCCTTCCCTCTGGCCGACCCTCCTCTCGTGCACGGCGGCGGCAGGATGGGCATGGCCGCTACCGTGAAGCTTGACGATGACGCTGCAGTCTCTATCCTTCTCGTGCGTTCCGACGGCGTCCGTTTTCTCATGGTGAGCTCGGACCATGTTTGTTCTTGCATGGTCGATCTCATTGCTCTGTAGTGCACGCTGCTGTGTGTGCTGCTGCCATTAGTGTTGCTTCAGTGCATGCTGCGCTGTCTCCGGGGACTTGCCGCTCTCCTCCGTGAACTCTTGACAATCTTATGCTTGGTGTAGAATCCCCAAATCCCCATCTTCTAACAAAGCAAACATCACTCGATTCTGCTGAGGAAATCGCATGGAATCATCCTTTTCCTGCACCTCTGCTCGAAGTTTAGAGTTTCAGTACCGACATCATCTTCTTCCTCTAGTCAGGCAGCCACCTATCCATTGAGTTTTGTTCAATAGTTTGTAAACTTGTAAAAATTGTATCGTACTAGCTCCGTTTTGGGAGTATTCATACTAATTCAGAATTTTTAATGTTATTATGTGTGCAAAATAATATATCAATATTCAAATATACACATACAATTATTTTCATACATTAACGAGTTTATATTGTTCAAACTCAACAAAACATCCAATTCCAAGATTCATACATCCAAACACGAATTGAATCGTGTGCTACCCTCTGATTCCAGCCATAAATTACATTCACAACCAAACAGCAGAATTGGAATTGGAGTCCATTTCCTTTCTATCTGGAAAATGGAATTGCTAGTCCAATTCCATTCCCAGCAAACTTTCCGACATCCAAACACAGTGTTTGGGAATAGGCAAGAACAGGAGTCAGTGAATTCCATGCCGCGAGAGAGTAGGCTTAGAGAGTGGTGTGAGTGAGGTGTAATCTGAAATAGTTGTTTGCAACTTGTTTCAGAATCTTTGTCGTGGTGGATCACGGCAGATGCCATAGGTATGGCTAAGATGGGGCCGAATGGTCGTTGGGGGAATCCGGGGAGGGTTTATGCACTCAAGAATGCACACGCAAGAACAGCAAGAAACCGCAAGAACACGAACGATAAATCAAGAAACCAAGCACACAAAGCACACCACGATGTACCCTGCTTCGGGGCCCTCTTGTGGAGGTAACACCCCTACTGCAGCACTATCCTACTCAGTGTATAGCTCAAAGTGACAAGTACAAGCTGCTCCTCGAGCTGTATGATGCTACAATGGTGAGAACTTGAGGTAAAAGATGGAGCTACACGGGAGGAAGAAGGCACTCCGAGCTAGATCCGAGGTGTTTCCGGGGTGTTCCGAGGTTCCTTTCTCTCTTTCTTCTCTCTGATCGATCGTTCGTCGCTCTTCAAGCAGGAGGGGGGTGAAGCCCACTATATAGGCCAGCCGAGTTACCATTGTGCCCTCGCTGAACACTGTTGCCATGCCTCTGCAACGGTCACCACCGTACCTCTGTCAGGGACAAGACGTGGCCTGCCCATCTCCTGTTGCCTAACGGCAGAACTAGCATGTCCCCTCTGACAGAGACAGGACGTGGCCTGGCAGAGCTACCTCGTAGCCTTTTCCCAGATCCGCGTGGTCAGCGGTCAGAGACGTGCTGCCCCGCCGAACCCGGGCACGCCTCTGCCAGGCTCCGTGACAGACGCTCCCGCGTCAGGCGCTCTTGTACCCGGCTAGAAGTGACAGGAGCATTGACTCCTGCCCGACCTACGGCCTCCTGCCTTGGTTAGCTCGGGTCTTGCTCCCGCTCCTTACCTCGGGTCTTGTACTTAAGAACTGACCACCTCGGATATTACTTCCTTCACAGCTTCTCCTGCACTCACATACAAACCATAGCACCGAGTAGTTAGGTCGGCTGAACATAGCTCGGATAGTGAACCTCGGCCCAGGCCGACGGGATACCTCGGATCCCTCTGGGCCAAGATAGGTCGGCCTTTAAACTCTCCAGGTCAAGGTGAAGCTCGGATTCTCCCAGGCCCAAGCAGGTCGGCCCTTTCCGTACCTCGGCATATCTTTAAACTCATCTTTATGCCAAGCCTTGACCCTACCCGGGGGTAGCCCCCCGACATTAGTCCCCGAAGCTGGTGCGGTCCTACGACCTCGGATGGAGGGCCGTAGCAGGTTCAAAATAACCAAGGCACCACCTCTAAAACCGACCTCCAACATAGCTCCGCCGAGGTACTTCCCACAGACCTTAATTCATCCGAGGTTGATCTGCAATCTGAACTTTCCGAGCTGTGACTCAGCACAATCTTGCCTCAAGATTTCCGAGGTACGTGGCGAAGAATCTCTGCCCGGACCTCGAAACCCGGACCTCTGAAAGACAGGTCCTGACCACACGCCGCCCTCGTCAGCCGGACCCACCAAACAGCGCACCTGCGCACTCAAGTGCGAGACCAATTGACCGCCCGCGACTCCTCGATTCTCGCGCTGACCCGCACAGGAAATCCGAGGCTGGCGGTTGCCACTCTGCGGCCCACGATGTGGCCGATCGTGCGGCCACCAACCGCGCAACCGCTCCTCCGCCACACACGATCCCACGCCTCCGCGGTAACCGCGCGGTAGTGCGCAGTTACCGCACGCCGTTACTGCACGCCGCTTATAAATAGGGGCCCAGGGCAGGACTTCGTCTTCTTCTTCCCCACTTCACCGCTTCGTGCCCTCTGCCTCCAGCGCCGCCGTCGAGCGCCTCGCCGCACCGGAGTACGCGCCGCCGTTCTGCAACACCGTTCCGCACCGCCGTCAAGCGCCTCGCCGCACCGGAGTACGCGCGCTGCGCCTGGCGCCATCGACTCGCCGCCGATCCCTCGCGTTCCTCCACGGTGAGTTCCTTGCTTCCCCTCCATTGCCGTGGATGAGTTCATCCTCCGATGAACTCGAGGATCCTGATGAACCCTAAGATTTTGATGAACTAGATGATCCCCTCGAGCCCTTTTAGCACATTTTAGATCTCGCTTAGATTTGCATCAGACGCATCCGTAGCACTATCCTTTTAGGTTTGCCCTGGATGAACTTGAATTTATTTCCTTTTTAGCTCACCGGTAGATCTTTGCTAGCATCTCGCCACGGTAGAAACATGTTTCCCGCCTAAATCCTTTAGCTCGGCTGTTTTGACTGATCCGAGGTATTTTACCCCGGCTATCCTGAACTGTCCGAGGTACTTACCCCGGTTGAACCTCCTTTCTGCAGGAAAGCGTCAACATGTCTTCTGCCTCGGATCCCGCCGAGGAAGGAGCATCTGCAGAACGAGGTAGCTGGGAGGGATCCGATGTCACGGAGGTCGACATCAAATGGCTCCGAGATTCACGGCGGATCCCGGCTAAACTCATCTGCGGATTCCGAAGAAAGAGACATCGAACCCGAGGTGGAATCCGGGGAGAGGGTCGTCTTCCTGGACCACTTTGAACGTGGCTTCGGGCTCCCGGCCGGGAAATTCTTCCGGGATTTCTTGGACAAATTCGGGCTAGCCACACCACCTGCCCGCCAACGCCATCCTCCAACTTTCGGCCTACGCGACCTTTTCCGAGGGTTACCTCGGATTATGGCCAAGCATCGAGTCCTGGGCCAAGTACTTCCAGCTGAAGAAGCAAAGTGTCCCGAACAAGAAGGTCGTGGACAAGGAGATGACAGCTTGCGGGGCGGCCTCGATTTCACCTCGGCGCCTTTCTGAGTTTCCTCGGATCCAGGGCCTGGACTCCTGCCGCAAATGGCAACGCTCCTTCTTTATGTGAAGAACCCGGCACCGAAGATCTCATCAACTTGCCGGAGTTCACCATTGGAACCCCACTGCCCAACTCAACTGGGATTATGAGCCTGCACCCGACGCTCCCGAGGTTCTTCTGATCCACCAGACCATGATGTCCTCCAGGAGAAAAGCTGGGGGGCAGATGACATCTTCGCACCATGATCACCCGCCGAGTTAGCCCTTTACAAGAGCGGGCCCACAAGATCTGCCATATGAGTGGCCGCTACGACCCCACTCGCACAGCACCTTTGAACTTGATGACTCCGAGGTGAAGAGGCGCATCCGAGCCATCGCCAAGACCACCATGCCCGACAAGTGGAAATGGGGTGTCAAGCCCTATGACCGAGATCACCTTCCAGCTCAAGTAAGTGTACTTTACCCGACGTAAAATATTCCTCGGTTTCATTTTCACCCCGGCCTTGTATTGATTCTTGTGCTAACTCGGTTTTACCTTGCCACCTCTGCAGAAGTTCACTCGACAGGAAATCGAGGATGGCCCCCTTTCTTCTAAGGAGTGGACTCCCGACCTGCCTGTCCCGGCCGCCGCCGAGGTTGAAGATCCGGACAATGAGGATCACCTCCCCATTCCCAAGGCCACCTCGGGTAAGACTCGTGGTTTCACCTCGCACCGCCCACCAGTTCGATCGCCTATCCAGGATTGGCCCGATGATGACGATGATGATTGCCAAATTCTGGAACCTGTCAACGTTATTCCCATTTCATATGCTCCTCCAACATATAAGAACTTTCATCCAGCGTCTGCAGCTTCCCGGAAGCGCTCAGGACCTGGTACCTCGGATGCCGAGGCTTCCAAGACCTCGGAGACTGCGGCGCCCAAAGCCAAGCGTGCCAAGAAGACCTCGGCGAGGCACAAGAAGCGAGGCCCCGTGGAGGAAGATGCGTAAGTCACCTTGCTCCTTTTTACCTTTCACACTGTTCCGAGGTTAAGTTTTTTATACTCTAACTTAATCTTTTCTTTTTCGTCTAGCCCGGCTCGGCAGATCAAGCAGAGCCATAGCTCGATACACTCACCACTGCCTCCAGTGGTTGAAGCTCAGACCACCGAGGTCGAGGTTAACCTCGGAAGCCCCGCCAGAGCCTCTCCTCCAGAACGGTCCATTGACCTCACCAGCCCGGAGAAGACCATCTCCTCCCCGGCGCGTGTCTCCTCCGCCGAACTTC
Source organism: Poa pratensis (assembly GCA_947311845.1). Lineage (NCBI taxonomy): Eukaryota > Viridiplantae > Streptophyta > Magnoliopsida > Poales > Poaceae > Poa > Poa pratensis. The sequence continues at coordinate 10,774,701 of CAMZMU010000099.1, read as the reverse complement.
CACCGCCGAGCTCTGACTCCGGCCTGGGGCACTCTGCTCCCCGCCGAGATCAGACTCCTCCGCCTCCTCAGAAGGATGCGGAGACAGATCGCGCCAAGACTCCGGTTAAACCGTGCAGGAGCCTCGGCTCTCCCCCAAGTCTCAAGCTGCGCGCAACCAGCAGCAACAGCAGCAGAAGAAGCAGAAGAAGCAGAAGAAAGATTCAGCTCCAGTTGTTGAGCCCCCCAAACAGCCACAGCAAACTCCAATGCCGCCACCGCCACCGGGCCCCAACTGCGAGCACCCAACTGGTGCCGCATGTTCCCGCTTCTGCGCCGAGGTCCACCTTGACCAAGACCGCGCCCTCGAGCTCTCAGGTCGCCACCTCCCGAGCTTTTTCGCTGCTACCATCCAGCCGAACATCAGCAGCTGGGAGGTCGGGCAACTCCGGACCAAGAGCGGGAACAGCTTAGGCTCGGAGAAGCACTATGACATGGACTGGAACTCGGCTGACACTGCCGAGGTCTCCTCCAACCCGAGCTCTGAGCATCCAGTTGGACCTAGCGCCGTGCTCCAATCTATCTACAACATGCAGACTGCGGTCCTTGATTGCAGCAAGAAGGCCTCGGTAAGTTTCTTTACACACTCTCTTTCTTCCTTTGAAACCAAATGACAAACATACACTATTCCCAGTCCCCGAGATTCGGGTTGAGCAATTGACACTCCACCGAGTTAAAATTGCTCGGCTTGAATCTCAAAAACTTGTCATTTCTCCCATGCTGAGTCCCCGAGGCCAATGCCAAGTCCCCGGGACTCAATTGGGCCTCGGGTGCTAGAAATACCTCGGATTTCTCCGAACTGATCTCTCTATTTTTTCAGGATGCAACAATGCTCGGACAAATCTTCAAGAACCTCCTGCTGGATCACAACAGATTGAAGAAGTCTCACCGGACTCTTCTATCCGCAAGGAGCAGAGCGACAAAGATTACGCCTCCAAGTTGAAGACAGCCGAGGATGAAATAGCTCGGCTGCAACAAGAGCTGAACCGGGCTAATGAAGCCAAACTGCTGTGGAGGACGCTATGAAGGTCAAGGACCAGGCCGCCGAACAGCAGCAAGAGCTTGCCAAGACCCTGGAGAGCCGCGCCACCTCGGCCGAAGCCGAACTTACGCCCTCCGAGCTATCTCGAAAAGCTGGTTGTCCGAGCTCGCTCGGATTAATCACCAAATGGACAGTAAGTTTCTTTCCCCTTTTCCTTATTTTCTGCCGACCTACACCCCGTGCCACCGTATGCCTTATTTCAGCGACAGCCTTTTTGTCTTCTTCAGAGAACTTCGAGCACTCCAAGGACAAGGCTATCCGCGAAGTTCAAGCAGCTCGGGCAAAGAGGGCTGAGACAGAAACCTCAGCGAAAGCTGGGATATCCAGGACCACCTTGTTGCCCTTAACGCTCGGATCAGGCCGCTCCGGGCCATTGGAACCAAGCTGGTTGATGCTGCCATCGAGGTCCACCGTGCCCTCTGGCCCAAGGTCAAGACTCCCACTTGCATTGACGAGCTCGCCACGAAGCTGAAAGGAGCCGAGGCTAGACTTCGGGAGTGGAGATGCTCATCAGCTCGGGCTGGAGCGGACAAGGCCCTGGTGTTCGTGCTGTCTGGTATGAAGATGTTGAGATCCACACGGTTACCTCCCTGCGCAGGGGCTCTCCTTGGAACTCCACCCCTGATGGCATTGCGAAACGCCAAGCAGCAGCCGACCGCTTTGCTAGTTATGCAAACACCCGGACCTTTGATGACGGGCGCCTCTACTCTGAGGACGAAGAGAGCTCGGACGAGGAAGCAGAGTCCGGTGAAGAAAGTTCTGAGGCGAGGAAATTGACTTTGACGAGCCTGAGAGCTCCAAGGGCAAGGCCGGCAAAACAACCGAGGTGGCTGAAGGCTCTGATGATGACTTCAGCTTCGACGAACCTCCGAACTCCAAGGGCAAGTCCGGCAAAGCCGTAGCCACCGAGGTGATCTCCCCGACGTGACGGACACCCCGGCATCCACTCCAACAACCGAGGTTGCTTCCGCGACCGAGGTTGTTCTGCGCCCGAGGTTCCTGCGCCCGAGGCTCCTTCTTCCGAGGCCTGAACTTGTCTCAACAAAACATTAAATCCCCGGTATGCCGGGTGCAGATGTAACAGACCTTAAGTAGTTTGCTTGCTACCAGTACTATTATCTTGCTATCCGAACCATGCTTTTCTAAGAATTTATGCCGAACCCTTTTGGAACGAGTCCCCGAGTTCACTTTCGTGTTTACTATACTTGGCATTCTTTGCTCTTGTCTACCATTTTGGCGTTCGACAGTCGAGTCACAAGATTGTTGTTTATAGCATACAGTACTTAGCAAATGTCGAGGTGTGTTTCAAAATCATCCGACATAAACGAAAGGTAAAGACAGGGGTTAGTAAACGACACATGCCGAACTATATTTTTGGACCGAGTCCCCGAGTCCATTTTCATGTTTCCCACGTTTTTTCATCTTTGCTCTTGACTACCATTTGGCGTTCGTCAGTCGAGTCACAAGATTAGTTACACAGCATACATTACTTGAAGTTTGAGACGAGGTTCAAAATAGTTCGGCATATGAACGAAACTGACAAACAGAAATAAAACACAAGCACAAGAGCGAGGCAGTCCCCGAGCTTCAACCTCGGAGTGCCGACATTTCATTAAGGATTAACCGAGGTACATACATTGCGCCTTCATGAGTAGAAAGGTCGGAGTAGAGCTATATTCCATGGTCGCCTGACCTCTGATCCGGGGTTGTCCAGCCCATCTTCCCTTGGTTCCTGCGCATCTATTAGATAGTAGGAATCATTGAGCAGAGCTCGGTCACAATGAACGGTCCCTCCCATGGAGGTGACAACTTGTGCCGCCTTTCTTGCGCTGCACCAACCTCAGCACCAAATCTCCCTCGTGAAACACACGAGGGTTGATACTCCGGCTATGATAACGTCGGAGACCTTGTTGGTATATTGCTGACCGAGATGAGGCCAATTCTCTCGCTTCCTCAAGCAGATCTACTGCATCCTCCCGAGCCTCTTTTGCCTCGGCTTCAGTGTACATTGCCACTCTGGGCGCATCATATTCGATGTCAGTGGGTAGCATAGCTTCTGCCCCATAGACCATAAAAAATGGCGTATAGCCAGTTGATCGATTTGGCGTGGTCCTTAGACCCCACAGTACTGCTGGTATCTCATCTATCCAACACCCCGGCGTTTTCAGCAGTGGTTCAATGAGCCGAGCCTTGATGCCGGCCAACACTAGAGCATTTGATCTTTCCACTTGTCCATTAGACTCCGGGTGTGCCACCGAGGCTATGTCCAGCCGGATTCCCTTGTTCATGCAAAACCGAGCAAATTCTCCAACAGCAAAGTTCGTGCCGTTGTCCGAGATAATGCTATGGGGGTACCCATATCGCAGAATGATCTCCTTCAAAAAGTCACTGCTGAATGACCATCCAACTTCCGGATTGGTTTCACCTCGATCCACTTGGTGAACTTGTCCACCATCACCAGTATGTGCGTCATGTTACCTCGGGCTGGTTTGAACTCTCCCACCATATCCAAACACCATACCGCAAACGGCCAAGTGATAGGAATTGTTTTGAGCGCCGAGGCTGGCATATGCGTTTGCTTGGCAAACCTTTGGCATCCTTCACATCTCCGGACTATGGCCTCTGCATCAGCAAGAGCAGTGGGCCAATAGAACCCATGCCTGAACACCTTGGCCACCAGAGCTCTTGTGCTGCAATGATGACCACACTCTCCTTGGTGGATCTCCAAAAGCATCTCCTTGCCTTCAGCTGGCTCGACACACCGTTGCAACACCTCGGTTACGCTTCTTTTATAGAGCTCCTTGTTGATGATGGTGTACGCCTTGGCCCTCCTTTGATTCTCCTAGCCTCGGTTGTGTCACTTGGCAAGCTTCCCTCCGTTATGAACTTCATGATTTGCTCCGCCCACTCCGGCACTGGGTGCAAAGGAAAAAATTCTCGTCCACCTCCATTGGTTCGGCCACCATAATCTCCTCCATTATTTCCTCCACCATCCTGCGACCAGTCCCCGAGTCTTGATGAGCAGTCCCCGAGGTTCGGTGCGCAGTCCCCGAGCTCTGCCACGCAGTCCCCGGGTCCGACCAAACGCACCCGACGTCTACCTCCATTGGAACAGGTCCGGGCTCTTGCTCCGCCGGGATGAAAATAGATTCGGATTCAGGAGAAGGTTTGATTGAAGGAGTTCTCAAGTGATTCAGGGCTACCCCTGGTGGTACTGCCTCTTTCGATGAACCGAGCTTTGACAACACGTCGGCAGCATCATTTTCTGCCCGAGGTATATGCCTGTACTCACACCCTTCAAAGAACCCGGATATCTTTTGCACATGGAACCGATATAACGCCATGTTGGCATCCAGAGCATCCCAAGTTCCAGAAGATTGTTGCACCACCAGGTCGGAATCGCCGAAGCACTCTACACGCCGGATACCGATCTCCTTGCCACATTGAGGCCATGGATTAAGGCCTCATACTCCGCCACATTGTTTGATGCTGAGAAATGAATCTGCAGCACGTATTTCAGCTGATCTCGCTTCGGCGAGGTGAGGACTATTCCAGCCCCCAGCCCGATCTTTGTCTTGGACCCATCAAAATGCATTTTCCAATAATTATAGTCCGGCCTGGGTGGCTCATACTGCATCTCGGCCCAATCACAAAAGAAGTCCGGCAACGCCTGGGATTTAATTGCATCTCTTCTCTCATAATGTGGTGCATATGGAGACACCTCAATCGCCCATTTGGCAACTCGGCCAGTTGCATCTTTGCACCCGATGATCTCCGAGATTGGAGCTTCGCACACCACCGTCATGGGATGCTCCTGGAAATAATGCTTCAACTTCTTGACCGCCAGGTAGACACCATACGTCATCTTCTGGTAGTGAGGGTTCTGCTTCGAGGTAGAGATCACCTCGCTCAAGTAATACACCGGTCTCTGCACCGACCTGCCACCTTCTTCGCGCTCCACCACCACTGCCACACTTACAACTCGGTTTGTGGCCGCAATGTAAAGTAACATCGGCTCATTGTGCAATGGTGACGCCAACACCGGGGCAGTGGACAACATCTTTTTCAGCTCATTGAACGCCACGTCGGCCTGCGGGGTCCATGTAAACCCGGTACTTTTCTTCATGAGCTGGTACAAAGGTAAGGCTTTTTCTCCTAGCCGACTACAAATCGGCTCAACGAGGCTAGGCACCCTGTGAACTTCTGCACATCTTTCAAACACTTCGGTAACTTCATGTTCTCAATAGCTCGGATCTTGGCCGGGTTAACCTCGATACCTCGGCTAGACACCAGGAATCCGAGCAACTTTCCAGCCGGGACACCAAAGGTGCACTTGTCCGGGTTAAGCTTCAACCGATATTTTCTCAAATTCACAAATGTCTCCTCGAGATCCTCGAGGAGAGTACGTTTCTCCTTAGTTTTGATGACGATATCATCGACATACACTTGCACATTTTTGCCCATTTGAGAGTGCAGGCATTTCTGCATACACCTCTGATAAGTTGCCCCGGCATTTCTCAGACCAAAACACATGACACGATAGCAATACGCCCCATACGGGGTAATAAAAGCAGTCTTTATTTGATCCTTTGGGTTCAGTGGTATCTGGTGAAAACCAGAGTACGCATCGATAAAAGACAACAGTTCACAACCAGCAGTGGAATCGATCACTTGATCAATCCGAGGTAATGGAAATGGATCTTTCGGGCACGCCTTGTTGAGGTTAGTGAAGTCAATGCACATGCGCCACACCTTGACCACGGCTGGCTCGTCTTTCTTCTTTTCCACCAAGACCGGATTGGATATCCAGTCCGGGTGCAGCACCTCCATAATGAACCCGGCTGCAAGCAACTTAGCCAGCTCGTCCAGCACCACTTGTCTTCGGTCGTCTGAGAGACGACGGGTCGGTTGCCTCACCGGTTTCACCTCTGGCCTGACAAATAAAGAGTGCTCTGCCAACTCCCTCGGAACACCAGGCAGGTCCTTAGCCGACCATGCAAAGATATCCCGATTCTCACGGAGGAAGTGACAGAGCTCGCCTTCCTATTTCTCGCCCAGCCCGGTCCCAATGATGGCCATATGCTCTGGGTGCTCCGGGTCAATGGGGATCTTCTTGGTCTCCTTGGGCACCTCGAATGCTGCAGTTGAGTCCGGGCTCATCAGTCCGGACATGCCGAGCTGTGTTGACTGCGCCATTGCCACCACTTGATGCAGCTTCTTCTTCTCAGCTGCGATCACCAAAGACTCGGCCAGATTAGACCCCGCCGAGGCACACTGAATGGCTCGCTTGTAGTCACCCGAGATGGATATGATCCCATTAGGCCCTGGCATTTTCATCTTCAGGTATGCAACATGGGTGGAAATCATGAACTTGGCCAGAGCCGGCCTTCCAAGCAATGCATGGTATGCACTCTCCAAGTCCACCACCTCGAACTCGATACTCTCAACTCGGCAGTTATCCTTGGTTCCAAATGCTACATCCACCCATATCTTGCCCATGGGTGCACAGGAAACGCCAGGCACAATCCCATGAAAAGTACAACTGCTTGGCATCAACTGATTTGGCGATATGCCCAATTTCACCATTGTGTCTCGGTACATGATGTTGATGGCACTGCCATTGTCCACCAGAACTCGGGTGAACCTCACATTGTTGGTAGGCCCACACAACGTTGGATCTACCACCAGGGCATACTTTCCAGGGCTCGGCATGATCCGAGGTGTGTCTTTCTGCTCCAAGTGATCTCCTGCTCAGACCAGTTCATATAGGTCGGCACCACCGGCATTACTGCATTCACCTCCATGGCACGCCTCTGCACACTCTTCTTGTCAGTTGGCTCGGTCACAAAGACCACATAGCTCGCATGAGCCTCTCTATAGTCATTTCCGGGGTATTCATACTGCTGACTTGGTCCGGCACCATTGTTGTTATTACCTCGGACATTCACAACATTCACGGGTCTTGCTGCTGCAGGCCTCGGAGAGGTGCAGTGGTTATCGGGGTAACATTTGCTCCGGACAGATTTGGGTGGGACCTCGGCTGAAATCTCTGAGGTGGTCCTGCTCTGATTCCTCCGGCCTTCGCCCCTTCTTCTCTGATTCTGCGGTTCCAGCTGCACTGCCGGGTTGAATGGTTGGCTGGCTTGCGCGGGTCGGTCGTATGGTAACAGCAAGGACCATCTATCATTGATTCATAAGTCAAGGGTGGCTCCGGGTTCGGACTAAATGCCGGACCATTGATTTTCGGCCTCTGGACACCTCCAGCTCCGGGCTGATCCGGGTTCACCGCTGCAACTTGGTTCGAGGTGTATGGGTAGTCCGGCTCCCTCCTCTTTTGTCCGAACTCTGGCGGTCATTACACCTTGGTCCGAGCCGGTTGTTTATTGGCTCCCTCCTTCTGTTACGTGCCACTGCCTCTGCTGCTGGCTGCATCGGATCACCCAGAGCATAAGAATCTGCAATCCGGATTGTTTCTGCTAGGGATTTCGGCATATCTCTTTGGAGCCTCTGCCACAGCATGCTGCCATGTCGACAACCATCTGCAAACCAGGAAATGGCCTGTGCCTCTACAACTCCTTCACAGGAATTCCGAACATTGCTCCACCGAGTTAAGAATTCTCGGTCAGTTTCATGATCATCTTGCTTACATGCGCCAGGAGCTGAGGTCGGTTTGGCCTCTTGTATGTACTAGCAAAGTTGCTGTTAAACGCCAGCTCCAAGTCTATCCAGGAGTTGATACTATACTCCGGCAAATTATTCAGCCAGATCCGAGCTGGACCTTCCAACATGTGCGGGAGATACCGGACCGCCCATCGGCGATTGCCCCCCGCTATGTGCACCGAGGATACATAATCTGTCAGCCAATCTTGTGGCTTGGTGCTCCCGTTGTATGGCTTGGTGTTCCGACCTAACTGGAACTGAGATACTGGCGGTGGTGGCTCCTTCATGATCCGAGGTCCAAAACACGCCGGACCAGGAGGGCCTTCCTCCTCCAGTTGCTCGGATAAGTAGATTCTATCCAGCTTGTTACGAACATCGCCTGGAGCTAACATCCGACCTCCTATCCGAGGTCCCAACGCCCCATCCACTCTGTGGTATCCAGCTCGCGCCATGGCCGAGTCTCCATCATCATATCGGTCATCGCCTTGACCGACATTCTGAGGTTGCTGAACATACTCCGGCTCTCGCTGATATTGCCCCTGCGGCCGGGTTGTTGCTGATACCTCGGGGGCGGAGGTGGTTTACCTCGGCCAGCCGACGCTGCTTGCCCGCCATTCTGATTTCCCTGACCGGAGTTACCCTTAGCTCGGCTTGCATTGCCTGGGCCGGGGTTTCCCTTAGCTCGGCTAGCATTGCCCTGGCCCACCTTCTGCTTTGCTGCTAACACCGGATCATACATCTGCAGCTGCTTGTTCTGACCCGAGGTGACACTCCGGGCTCGATCGGCTCCTCCGACGAGTGGAGACGAGGCTTGCCCCTTGGACACCTGACTAACTGGCCTAGCTGAATAAACCATCTCTGAATCACCAGCCCCGGCATATGCTCTGCGGAGAGCCTCATTCTGCTGGTTAGCTACATACACTAACTCATTGACTCGCTTCTGCTGCGCACGCCATGCATCTCCAGTCAACCCGGATAGCTCGGCCCTGCCTGCCTCGGCAGCTCTGAGGTTCTTAGCAGGGGAACTATACACCGGCCTTCCAGTCGACACGCGACTCTCACTCCTAGCCGAGGTGGTAGGTCGAGCCTCCCTGTTTATCTCATCATTGAGCCCCTTGCCTCTCTGCCGCACCTCGGCTCCCCTATGTGTATCAACTGCTACCGGGGTGAAGCCATTGCCGCATTGTACTCACGCAGATCTCTATTGAACTCATCTCTAGCTGTCATCATTGCTACAGCCTCCTTTTGCAACAGGACACGCTTTGCCTCTAGGTCGGCCACAGTCACCACTACATCCACTCCTGGATTTACTGGGTCTGCCAGTGTCTCCACTATCTCTACCAGGGTCGCACCTCGGCCCTGCAGCTCGGGGTGCCAGGCAACTCTTTCTCTAGCCTGGGCTTTGCAGATCTCACCTTAGCAACCTCGGCCGCCTTGGATTTGCTGGCATCTACTTTGCCAGCGGCATCAACCGGACCAGTCATCATCACCTCCACGCAGCTCTCGGGGCGAGTGATACGCCGACCTAAAGCCGCGAGGAGAGGAGTTTCGTCGTCCACGAGCACCTGCTCCGGGTACTCGCGAACAACCTCGACAGCAACGTATGTGACGAAGCTGCCGAGCATCATGGTGAAGCCATGCTCGGGGAAGGGCTTGCCGGCGAAACACCCCGCGTTGTCGCTGATGAAGGTGAACTCACCGATCTTGGCGATAAGCCCGGAAAGAACACGCTCGCCTGAGCCCGTCCGGATGAAAACTCCCTCCAACGCCTCAATCTGCCCCACGGTGGGCGCCAACTGTCGTGGTGGGATCACGGCAGATGCCATAGGTATGGCTAAGATGGGGCCGAATGGTCGTTGGGGGAATCCGGGGAGGGTTTATGCACTCAAGAAGTGCACACGCAAGAACACGCAAGAACACAAGAACACGAAGAAACAAGAAACCAAGAACACAAAGCACACCACGATGTACCCTGCTTCGGGGCCCTCTTGTGGAGGTAACACCCCTACTGCAGCACTATCCTACTCAGTGTATAGCTCAAAGTGACAAGTACAAGCTGCTCCTCGAGCTGTATGATGATACAATGGTGAGAACTTGAGGTAAAAGATGGAGCTACACGGGAGGAAGAAGGCACTCCGAGCTAGATCCGAGGTGTTTCCGGGGTGTTCCGAGGTTCCTTTCTCTCTTTCTTTCTCTCTTGATCGATCATTCGTCCGTCTCAAGCAGGAGGGGGGTGAAGCCCACTATATAGGCCAGCCGAGTTACCATTGTGCCCCTCGCTGAACACTGTTGCCATGCCTCTGCAACGGTCACCACCGTACCTCTGTCAGGGACAAGACGTGGCCTGCCCATCTCCTGTTGCCTAACGGCAGAACTAGCATGTCCCCTCTGACAGAGACAGGACGTGGCCTGGCAGAGCTACCTCGTAGCCTTTTCCCAGATCCCGCGTGGTCAGCGGTCAGAGACGTGCAGCCCCGCCGAACCCGGGGCACGCCTCTGCCAGGCTCCGTGACAGACGCTCCCGCGTCAGGCGCTCTTGTACCCGGCTAGAAGTGACAGGAGCATTGACTCCTGCCCGACCTACGGCCTCCTGCCTTGGTTAGCTCGGGTCTTGCTCCCGCTCCTTACCTCGGGTCTTGTACTTAAGAACTGACCACCTCGGATATTACTTCCTTCGGACAGCTTCTCCTGCACTCATCATACAGACCATAGCACCGAGATAGTTAGGTCGGCTGAACATAGCTCGGATAGTGAACCTCGGCCCAGGCCGACGGGATACCTCGGATCCCTCTGGGCCAAGATAGGTCGGCCTTTAAACTCTCCAGGTCAAGGTGAAGCTCGGATTCTCCCAGGCCCAAGCAGGTCGGCCCTTTCCGTACCTCGGCATATCTTTAAACTCATCTTTATGCCAAGCCTTGACCCTACCCGGGGTAGCCCCCCGACAATCTTGTAATTGATTTGCTCTCTTCTATATAGATAAGGTATGCCTTTGGCATACTCTAGAAAAAGGCTACAAAGTGGACAACTACTGCGTTGTTTAACATGGGTTTCCTCGACCATCAATGGCCGGAGAAGTTTGCGAACAGTTTACCATATTTTCCATTTTAAGCAAAATGCCTATAACAACAACCCTTATGTTTTTGTTTATAGAACACACATATATCAACTAAAATTTATGTACTACATCTGGTTGGCATACTGACTACACCATCAGCATAGTCACGTGTCTGGACCAAGGAAAAAAATAGCATGCTATAACAAAATGACACCGCTCTTAAAAGTTAAAATACACTTTTAGCATGGTATATCGCGCTATTAGCGAAACATTATATAATTATTTATTTAGCGAGACAATTCATAACACGCTATAGCGCGCTATTTTTTAGTGGTCTCTACTCTTGTATATATATTTTGTTTGTACATAACACACCTTAAGCAACAACAATTGATTGGGGCAGCTCCTAGTCCCACTAACTCGACGCGCGCTTGAGAAGGTTTGGGGCAGTGCTGAGCCTTGGCCATGTGGAGCGGGGGAAAAAATCAGCTGCTGCCATGAATCCACCGGTGCTCCTGCGCTCCCCACCCCCCACCCCCCCTCGCCTGCTGTGTCACGAACCACCGGCGCTCCCGCCATGGACATGCTCCTCGACCTCGTAGGTCCCTCACAGCACCGCTACCAGACCACACTAGCAAGCTGGATATAAGATTTTTCTCCAACATCAGCCTTGAAGCGACAGTAGATAGGATTTGTCGCGGGGCTAGGAGTCAATCACGTCCTAAATTTCTGTCTCAGAGAAGGGACACGTACGTAGATGGTCAAAGTTCTCCCTCCCGGGACTGAACAGTGCAAAAGGATGGCACAAGCCATGTGCTCTCATGTCAGGGTCCGACGCTACAAGTTTCCCAGTAGTAATAATTTCAGTTACCATTTTAAGCTAAAGGTACACGTTCCTCATTTGCACAAAGTAGTGAAGCCGTGAAAGGGACACGCCCGGTCGATTCATCATGCCTGAACTGAGCACGTTCCTTTGGTCAATAATTGTATCCCCATTTACATCGTCCGAAGTCTTGATCTTTCAAATTCACTCTCATTTAGAGGTTTGGTCCATGTTACCTCGCCGTCTCTTATCCTCTCCCTACTGTAGTTAGGCGATAAGAAGGCGACCGGGAGTTCCTCGCTCCGCCGCCGGCCGGGCCGGTGGTTCCCTCCCTCTCCGCCTGCCGCTCCGGCGGCGGAGAGTGGGGGAACCCTGGTTCCGCGCCTCCGGCGTGTAGATAGTAGGAGTAGTTTCCTGTGGGTCACCGGCGAGGTGGTGGCGGCGGTGGCGTGGTGGAATAAAGTTGTCGGAGCTCGATCCCCACCTCGGCGTCGTCCTTTGGGGCGAAATCGACGAGCTTCCGGCTGGATGTCCCCCTGGATCGGTAGATCTGATGGGGTTTGGTGCTCCTGCGGCGGTCTTCATGGCAAAGGTGGAGGTCGTCGGCGTGAGCTTTTGTACCCCGTTCCCGTCTTTGTCGAGGTATGGCTTCTCCTGGCCATATTCCGGGGTTTCTGGGGGTGGTGCGATGGGCTGCTGGTGCGCTGCGCTGGCCGTCATCGCCGCTTGTACAGGAGGATGCTCGGGTTGGCGTCTGGATGTGGCTTGGCCTGGTTCTGGTGGTGTGGGAGCTCGGCGTGCAGCTCCGGCGACGGAGCTGGGCTTGGAGGAGTGTGGGGTTTCTCCCCGGCCTATGTTCGTTCAGCGATCTTTGCGCCATCGTTGTGGTGGCATCCCATGAGGCTCTTCAATTCTTCATCGGCGTTCCTCCAAGCTTCGGTTATTTCTTCGGCGGCTCGTTCCGGCGACGGCGGAGTTCTGTGGTGTGGCTGGTTTTTTTCCGGGGCAGGTCGCTTCTGGTGCCTTCGCGTGTGTGCGTGCGTGACTTGTAATCTTGTTCTTTGATCTGTGCTATGTCATGCGCCGTTCCTCAAAAAAAAAAAAAAAAAAAATTCACTCTCATTTAGCTAGCTGTGATCAACCGTGTCTTTTTTTTCTAAAGTTAATATATTACACCAGTACATCTAGCCGACTGTTTTTTTCACAAAGCTCACGTACATTTTTCCAAAAAATAATATTAAAACTACAAATTAGACCCCTAATTTCCGTATAAAAATTCAGTACATCTAGCCTATGCAACAAATTAATATCACGATCAATTCGTGACATAAAAAATGCACACAACTGAGTAAGCCCGGTATTTAGGTCAGAAAGAACATGTATAAGCTAAAGAGCATCGGGAGGTGAGCCCCATAGCTGAGGTGCGGCCCCACCTCGCATCCGGGGGGGGCTGCGAGCTCCACCCACACCTGAGCATGGTGGCCCCTCTGGCCTATCTTCTGGCTCCGGACTTGTTCTTATCCAAAATATTTTGTGGATTTTTCATACATTTTTTGGGCACTAAAAATAGGTTTCTCCTTCGATGTATTTTTTCTCATGTTTTCCAGACGTCGGGAAATTTCGCTGTCCACGTAAACATGCAAAGTAAATGAAAAAGTCATTTTAATTTACTATAATGTGAAATATGTCATCAAATAGGAGTAAATTATGATTGGAAATAGTGATACAAATTGATGTATCAATCGGTACTGTCAAATCTATTATATACTAAAAGCAAAATGAGTTAGCTTTTCGAGCCAACACGTTAATCCACATTATCTTAATTAATTTTAGTAGTTAGATCTAAAATATAAGGCTAGGATTTAATGAAATATCATGTAACGTTTTTTGTTATCATTGTCCTACACGGTTCTGTTGTCACGTATTTAATGGGCCAAAGCCAAACGAGCGATCTACATAAAAAAAAAAAGCAGATGCACCGATAGGAAAAAAAGGAACAGGGTAGCTAGGAGCCTACGATCGATCTGAGCTGGTACTCAGCTTAATCGTATCAGGGCATGACTCTTCTATTTCCTGCGCCCCGTAGAAAAAGGTGCACACCCTACCTTGAACATGGTGACAAAAGTGTACTAATTTATACTTTCTTCGTTCAGAAATAATTGACAAATATTTGTCCAAAATACAAAGTACACACTACGACACGTCTAGATACATCCATTTTTAGATAAATCTATGTCAGGTATTTCAGGACAGAGGTAGTATATATCAATATCTGGGCATGATTCAGAAGCACAAGTTAAATACAATTTTTAGAAAGATTGAGTACAGTGTGGATATATTCATGAGTACACTACGACCCATCTATATGGACATACTTACACTACACCGTCCGTTGTCGTGAGTCAAGTAGCATCGGGATTGAAAAAACTACGACGACTATTGGCCCGCTGTCGACACAAACAACGACTCACACTTAATCGTGTAATCCTCTTCAAATATACAATATGGTGCTAAGCTCCAGATTTGATTTTAAAATAAAATAAAATACAAGACGCGAGAACAATATTTACTAGACCATTGCCCGATGAGCGTTGATCCATTTGAAAACACCAGGTATTAGACAGATTCAATATGGTTTATTCGGTATGACACCATCTCAACCCAATGCCATGTACTGAATAAAAAACTAACATAACATACCTAAAATATATTTAGGAGATCGAGTAGTGCCTCTAACATCTCTAATATCCTTTTTATCCATTATCGACGTGAATGGAGATAAATATAGCATGTCAGAAGTTCCCAAAAAAAAAATCCGGTCATCAATCTGAGATGCCCTCTTTTTAGTTGTAGATCATACACAACAAATGTTTATAATCATTGATAAACAATATAAAAAAAACACAACATATTGTCATAGTTGTGTTGACAAAAATACCAAGTCAATGGATTTGCATAGTTTTATTTAGGAAATTATGATCAATACACTATGGTAATTATACCGTCAGATAGGTCTTTCTAAAGCGTATAAGGTAAATAGTATAACTTAATATCTTGAGAACGAAAAGTTTTCATGGGTTTACTTCAACCTCATATGGTTTTCCTATGGTGTGATTAAATACACTTTAATGTCAGTCAATGAGTTTTTATTTTGCGAGGAACTTTATTTCGTGTCTTATTCTCAAATTTAATAGGAGACATCACTAAAATTTGCAAAGTTATAGAAACAACATTTTGCATAACAACGTTTAATTTGGAACGGTGCGAGGAACGGTGGGAGTACATTTAATGGGCAAAAGAGTGGGTTTAGCAGGATAGAGTTAGATCATGCAAATCAAATAATTGACCAAAGGTATGGGTTATTAGGAGGACGGGACAATGATCGATAATAACGCGATAATAACACGACGACTAGAGTGTTGTTGTGCAATTAAAAACATTATTTGTGAGATGACTTAAAATAACCCGGTGGGTGGCCAAAATGTAAAAACTATGTCCCATCGACATATCCTTTTTAATTTAGTACGTTACATGAAGATCTCCTAAAATGTAGTCATTTTTTACATGAAAAAAGAACAAGTATTACTGAGAAAGTACAACGAAAAAAATGAGAAATGGCAGGAAGAGAGTAAAATATATATTAAAATAGCACCACCTCCGGTTAAAAATAAACGAACTTATAGAATATACGACATGGATTTATTTAGAAATATAAGAACACGTACTATCTGCAAATTCAAAAACTAAGCGTAGGTGATTTTCCCTACCATAATCTTCCGACAATCATAGGATATACTCTTATTTAGATTTCGGTGTTTTACGGTATCTATAAAAACACAAATTTAAACATGACTATATTCAACAAGTTAAAGATGATGCCCTCGCATTTGCGAGGGCCACCTTGCTAGTTGGGAAAAAAAATCCATGTTGGGCATCTACGCGCGACGAGTAAGCAGTTTGTCCCATCATACAATAACTTCAGGTATTCAAGATGGCGTGAACATTCAGGTTGTTGAGCAAACCTACGATTTTTCTCTCCGTCATGATTGCGAATTGTCTTCAGAAATGTAAATCATGAGGGTAGATGCCATCGGCTAGATAATACCCCTTGGTGTATGGGTGGTCATTGACCTGGATGTTGACGACCGGAGAATTACCCTCGGAAAGCCAAGAAAATACCGGAGGACGCTGTAGCACATTGATATCATTGTGAGAACCTGCCATATCGAAAAAATGTGTCAAACCTAGAGATCTTGTGAAGCCACTGCTTCATGTATGACTATACACTCTCCAACATGTTCCTTACACTGCCTCATCAAGCATAAGAACATTTATTCCACTCCAAATGCATGCAATTTATGCACCCAATCATCTCATGAAAGCCTTTGGTCTCGTTGACTGTCAACAGACGAGCAGTGTTAGCAAGATTTGTTCCCTCAAAAATTCCGGGCCAGTCACTTGAACCAAAATTTTGCAGAACCTATACATCATACCAAGAAAAGTGGACTCGCTCATACTCATCAATGAGATCACTTGCAACTCCAGATGCAAGCATCCGGATAGATGCAGTGCATTTCTGGTAAGAATAGCAGCAAAACTGACCGGTAGCATCGGCGTTGCACTTAAAATAGTCATCGTACTCCCTCACTCCTTCCAATATACGCATGAACACATGTTTTGCCATCCGAAAGCGGTGCCGACAAATAGGCGGAGGGAATGTTGGTGTGGTTGGATGAAAGTAATCCTTCCAAACTTGTTCATGGCCTCCTTGTCGTCACGGTCCAACGTCGGCGGATGACCAACCGATCCCCTGTACTTTGGAAGTGCATTCTTGTCATGGTTATGGATGAGGCTTGCCGAGGCCACCCAAAGATCGATATCATCGTCGGATGAATCATCTGAAGAATCGATGAAATGGGGGTAGAAGAATTCATCTGAGCTACCCATCTACATGAAAATCTACGATAAAAAACAAGCGGGGAACAAATTAGCGTCCTATGCAACAAAAGAGAAGAGGGTCACCATACTTGGCCTCGGCTGGGCAAAACGTCGAACAATTCTCGGGCGTAGCAGTTCGCCGGTGAGGCCGAGCCAACGACAGCCTATTTTGCAGCTGTCCTGGCCCGATTCGGGAGGGAAGTAGCCAAACCACTCCTTCCTGCTGCGTCCGCGTGTCCTACTGGGCGCTGGCGACGCGGGAGTCGGTGAAGGAGGCTAGCAGCGGCCGTCGCGGGTCGAGAGGGGACGGCGGCGAGAATGGCGCGGGCAGAGGGCCGACAAACAGATCCGGGATGCCGTCATGTAGGCCAGCAGTGGCCGACGTGGATCGAGAGGGGACGCTGGCGAGAATGGCACGGGCGGTGGCATCAGAGAGAGAAGGAGGAGTCACTCTGGGTTAGGGACAGGGTTGTTGGCTGTCCGTTGGGTAAGGGGAGGACAAAGGCCGGACGTGGACGCTGCCCGCTCAACACCAAACACGGACAAAACTTGGGTCAGAAATAGGGCGAAACGGACATGTCCACGGACGCTTGTCCGTTTAGGGGAGGCCGTTGGGCGCCGTTGGAGATGGCCTAAGTTCACTTAGTCAGTACAAATTATGAAAAATCGATTGAATATGTACGAATTTGCACCAGACAAGGCACACACTGTAGTACATCTTCCTACAGCTTTGCTGATCACTGTAGTCGAACATCTTCGAACAGCTTTGCTCGTCATTGTAACACATGTTCGTACAACACGCGTTATTGTTTGCAAAAGACATAAACATACGAACTAGCTAGATGCTGTCTCGTACAGTTTGAATGCTGACCCTGTGGGACACCGCGATGCTTCCTGGAAGATGCCTGTGCTATGGTTGTATATATATAGGCGTCCATCTGCATCCTTGGATCTCCACTTTCCAACGTCCTATATAGGTTTCTTCGAATTTTTTGCTTGGCAAACAGCTCGCAGTGTCTTCTACTCCTCAATCGATCAAGCAGCTGCGCGCCATGATTGATCCAAGCTGGTGGCCGAGCTAAGGCTTCATCGATCAATGTCCTCGTGAAAGACGTCGTCTGAAGATAGCTGCCTCAACACTTGGAGTCTTGGACTACTACTCGGTGAGCTAGTGGCGGAGCTGGTACAGTAGCTTTGGGTTCAGCTGAACCCAACGGAATGCATCTATTTCTCACTTAATTAGTCTAATAAGATTGCTTATGAGTGGAAGAGTACACCATAAGTAACATTGCTGACCCCAATAAAATTCAAAAAAAAAAAGTAACATTGCTGACCCCAATAAAATTCTGTTCTAGCTTCGCCCTGCCTTGTCGACGACACCTTCATCTTCTACAGCCACGTCTTGCTTCCTCGGTCGAGGAAATTGGATCATGCTTTCGGTGGACTCATCGCTCCTTTCTGGTATGTTTCTAATTTTTCATTTGATTTCGGTTTGGATTCTTTGGTGTCTTCTTTTCTGGATAATCTAGTGTTGGGCGTCTAGGATTCATTTTTAGGAAAATGCTTCACAATGGTTTTACTTACACTGAAGATGCTTCCAAGTCGCTTATCAGAAAAATGTTAGCGTTATATTTTTTCACGTGTTAGCTAGACATATTTCCACCAGTTATAGCTCCGAGTTTTTCGCTGCAGGTTATTCGATAAACCTAACAAATATAAACTAAGCATTACAAGTTTAATTCCAGAAAAAATGCATTGTTTCTTTGTCCAGGAAACGTTGGAGAATGGAGAGGCCCAAAAAACATAGTTTTATAAATAAGTCTAACGATTAAAGATTCAAACTTCCTGTTTCAAATCCGAGGTGAAGTCTCCCGTGGCACAAAGGTGATGGTGACACGAACAAAGGCAATACGTACGATAAATATAGGTGATGTGATGTGGCCATATCTCCTTGCCTCCATGTTTATGGAAACAAAGCTGGTGTGCACGCAATTTTATTCCGAAGACATATATTCATGCATGGAGAGTAGACCGCGAAAGAGCTTCCCGTATATAGGCCTGTACCCTCCACTGCAAATTCTCAAAGGGCTAAATTTTATTACCCCCCACCCCCGTGCCTCTCTGTTGTCCCGAATAGTTAAGTTGCGTGTCTTCAGAAGCACATGCGGTGACAGCGCTGTGAAATTTTTCATTTCAACCATCTACGGAGTAGCATTTTTCTAGGACCTATTAGCTCCCACCTAGGTTAAGTTCTACTAATCTAACTTGCTCCTCTCCCCCAACGCCGAACCCATCCCCCCCCACACCCGGCCGTCCCTCCACCGTCTCCCATCTCTTTCGTTGTCTGCTCCGGTACGGTGGCCAATTCCATGTTCTGAGCGGACCGGACCATTTCAAAAACACACCCCATCCCTTTCTGCATTTCGAGTACAGCTACGAATTTGGGCGAGCAGCTACTGAGCTCAAAGCTGCATGCTTTTCCTGCTACGCAGCTAGCATGAACTAGTGCAACGCCACCCGGACCGCTTGAATTTATCGTCCAAATTAAAGAAAGACGAAGAACAGCACTCTGCGCGCGGGTCCCTTTGGCTGGCTGCTTCACGTTTGACAACGACATGGTGGCCTTGCGATCGACTCTGTATCTCAGAGAAGAAGACAACAACACATCGGTAGCTTGCTAGCCGTCCACTACTCCACTCTTCTGTCTTCTCCTTTTCGAAAAAAAACTCCACTGCTCTCCAGTCCAGATCCGCCGTGCTTTGCTAATCCGCTCGCCGTCCGTGCCTCTGCCTCTTTTGCCGGCCGTCGTGTTCTCGGACAGGACTCCGAGTCGCCGCCGTCGTCATGCGCGCGTCTCGTCTCCACAAGCCAGGTAATCGATCCTTGTTAGTATAGTTGAAACTCAACGGGCTGTGGTGTCCACGTAGCTGAATGCTTGGAGTGTGCAAGATAGTCGCCAATTGCAATTGACGGAGGGCGGAGGGCGTAGTAGCCTGCTCGAGCGTTAGCTAGCTGATCCATACATGCGCCCCTCCCACTGTCGATCAGGGAATCATCTGCTACCTCTCGCACACCATGCATGTTTCAGGCTTTCAGCCAGTCTTTTCGGCCCTTATTTGCTACTTTCATGCATGGTCAGACGAGCGAGGAATGGTGAGCGCCGCTCCCTCCTCCCCTCCCACCGACGGCGGGCCACTCCGGCCTCCGTCGTCCAGCTAGCCTCTCGCCGGACCTGGGCCGGAGGTGCATTGACTTCGACCTGAGCCCCTCCTCGTCCGAAGGATCATCGTCGGAGCAATCCAGCACCCATGTTGATGACGACCAGTCTTGGACGGTGCAGAGGCGGAGGGGCTGGTGGCGCAAAGAAATGCGCGCTGCTTTCATGGCGCCTTCAATGGCGCGGAGGGCGCTCGTGCCATGGGCCGCGATAAGCTCAAGGAGCTGCTTAAGGAGAAGGCGGCTGGTCGTTGCTTCAAGTGTCTTGCTCCCTCCCACCGGTTTCACAGTGCAGAGATCCTCCCACCTGCCTTCTCTGTAATCGGACGGCGCTCTCTCTGCCGGTGCAGGCGGCAATGGCGTCAGCCGCTCGGCTGGCCGCCAGTTGACCAGTCCAACGGCTAGCGTGGCAGAGGGCACGGGGCTGGCTTCGCTTCCCGTGCTGGACGCAGACGCGCATGCGTTGGCGGATGCGGAGTACCAGGATCCGAAGGAGAAGCCTGCGGCGGTCTCATCCCAGGTTGCAGATGAGGACAGTGCTCCTTCTCATGTAACTATCCTGTCGCCTGAGCGATCCGTACCCCCGTTTTTATCAGGGCATCATCTGCTACCTCTCGCACCATGCATGTTTCGGCCAGTCTTTTCGGCCATTATTTTCTACTTTCATGCATGGTTAGACCTCATATCATATGGTCCTTCTAATAAAGCAAATAATACGAGTGAGATGATTTACTGTTATCAATACTTTTATAATGATGCCATAGATATATTTACCAACGTGCTAATTAACTTTACCCTGCACTCTGTGTGTACTACTGAATGAATGCAGAATACAAATTTTAGCTGTAGCGTTCAGTTTCCTACGTTGAACTGGTGGTAGCCGCAATGGAGCCAGTGGACGAAACTGAGATTTGGACTGCCATATTAGCTGATCCTCTTGATTCGCCTCCATCTTCTGATACTATTCCTCTCCCAAGCCAGGTAACAAGCTATAAATATATATATTTTTCCCAATTAATTCCTTCCTTTAGCACCTAGCTCCCTGCTAATATATACTACTATAGACACCATGCATTCACATAAGAGGGGCTGTTATCTAT
Organism: Poa pratensis; assembly: GCA_947311845.1. Lineage (NCBI taxonomy): Eukaryota > Viridiplantae > Streptophyta > Magnoliopsida > Poales > Poaceae > Poa > Poa pratensis. Next base: position 10,753,829 of record CAMZMU010000099.1, on the reverse strand, counting down.
ATATGTTAGTGAACGTTACCATATGGCGGTAACTAAGCCGGTTCTTCTACCAAGATCATAAAATAAAGTGATAAAACCCAACATCTATGAAAACAAACCGGTGTGCCAGGCGCCACACACTCCTATATATAAACCATCCAACCATCAGCACAGTCACCAATAGAAACAGAACCTACACACTTTATTTGTAAACGACAGGTGGAAGATGACTTCAATTATGTGTACAACAATTATGCCATGAACATCGACCACTTCGTAGAAGAGCCCCAAGATAAGCCATGGCTAGACCAATACTTGGGAGGTAAATGTTAATTATTCGATCTTATCTATTCCCAAAGTCTATTACATATGTGAAAAATTTAATTTTGTCTATTCCCAAGCTAATGTATGAATGTTTTGAGAGTTTTAGAGCTCATTCTGAAGGATAATTGGAGACGTGGCCCAAGAGTTTCTCGCAAGAAAAGGATATTTCCATCGGTAAGAATAAATTTTGCACCCTAGAGATTTGGTCCACTGCCATTATAAACTACCAAAAATAACAAAACAAAATCTGTCCCCTGTGTAACAATGCATATTTGAGTAAGAATCATTTTAAGTATGTTTAAAAATTGGTGTTTAGTCGTTTTATCGAAGACTCTAAAACACATTAGTGCTTGATTTTGTAAATTGGGTACGTGCATTTTTTAACCATCCTCCATTGATGGAAAAAAGGGATACACAACTTCTTATAATCTTATGTCCTACAGAACCCACCATACTTAGCCAATATGCCTTCGAGAAGCCAAGGTGGGAAATGTAAATGTCGGAAAAACAACGACCATTGGACACTTGGAGAAGTGACTAAACTAGTTGAGGGCATCGAGACATATGGTCTTGGGCAATGGACCAGGGTGAAGAGTCGTTACTTCTCAACATCAGTTCGAGACCCAACACATCTCAAGGTATATATAATAGCTTGCTCTAGAAATTTAGAGGTTATTGGCGAATATTGGAATTGCTTTATCTCATAAACGGAGAATACTAAAGTTGATTGGAGCTATTAATTCATATAGCATGTTCTTCCATGCTTCAGGATAAGTGGAGAAATATAAAGAGAGCTTGCGGGGTCCCGAGCAAATCCAAATGGAAGGTCATATTTTCTCTTATTTCCTATACAACTAACTCTTAGATTAATTTCATTAAATCTGATCATTGTACATTTATTTAACTTTGATACAGAATAAGACACAAAAGAGGATGTTCCGGCCCCTTGATTCAGCACTGATCAAACGGATCAGAGGGTTAATTAGCTATGAAAACCTCAGATCAAAACAAGGAAACCCCTAGGGAGAAGAATAACTAGGAGTGACAACGAACTGACGGTTTAAGATTATAAGTAAATATGTTGTGATAGAAAAAAAATCTTAATGTGTTCTTTTTTCTAATATAATTAGAGATCCATTTATTTTGTAAAAAGTACCGGAGAATTAGGTGCATATATTGTTGGCTTTGCCCAAGGATGAACACACACATGAGTGGACACAAGAAGAAAGATGAGAGAGTGGACACAAGAAGAAAGATGAGAGGAACACATGCACAAGAATTTTGGTGCTCGGTTAACACCTCTTAGCCAGAGCTTTCTTACTTTCTCTATTTCCCATGCACTTATTCTTAACTAAACACAATTTCAGCTTGCCTACATTCACGTCTTCACATCTCTAGTACTGTACATACAGCCGCAGCTTGACTCGATTACAATTTAAGCATAATCTAAACATCTACATTAAGCACTAATAACAAGATTAGTTCCAACTTTATATATGGTAGCTAGAATTGTATATTCTATATCGGTTTATATATGTCATGCGTGATGTTCAAGCAACCAAGATATTCACAAAAAATTGAAACCTCACCCTCCCCTCCACCCCCCGCCTGATGGAGGACCGTCCAATGACCATCCCGCGTCTCCTAGATATGACTCGAGCACGTGCACCCCCCCTAGGCCTGGACATCTTGTCACGCCCGGCGCCTGCTGAGATGCCGACTTAAGTTACCAAGCGGTGGGAACTCTCACCTTTAGCCCATCTCCATAAGTGACTTAAAATCACTCTTACACTTGTCACGTTCTCCATGCCACGGTCGTACGCCGGACCTTGCCATCCAGTCGCCTCATAGGCACGACGCTGAATGAGGCAATCTCCCCCTTCCATGCCTATACATGGACCCTCATCGTTTGCTTGCGTCAGTGGGACGCATGGAACAAGCTCTCACACCCTCTCACTATATGTGAGTCCTCACCGTCTGGTCGAGTCGGGGGGGGGGAACGAGAGGCAATATTTTTTTCCGGCCTCCCATATGCATGCACACGACACTCTCCTTGAGGGAGAACTCACATGCTACATGAATTTATTCCAGACCTTCTAGCGCCCTCGGTTGAGAAGCCACCCGCCGCTCGTCTTTTGCCACGGTTCTTCCAACCCTCCCGGCATCCGAGTATTGCAGTGCCCGGTGCACCTCACCTTTAGTTCCTCATTGTGTTGCACTTTCTTATGCATCACATATGCTCTCATGTGCGTGGAACTTATCAGATTGTTTCCCATCTTATAAATATTATCAGGGGATGCAAAATCATGATCGGTAACATATGTCATGCATGCTCTTTAAATCCGAAAGCTTAACATTAAAAAAAAATTATTTTGTAGAAAGAGCATCTACAACACATTTTATTTACCCTTATTATGCGTAGTTATGTAAGGAAAATAAACAATATATTTGCACCCATTTAGCAGCTCGTCGGTTCAATTTAGCTTGGTCTTTGAAATATTTTGAATTTTCATTTACACAAGTAGGTTCATATGAATGAAAACAACAACAAAAATGGCTCGTGGCCCTATAGTTTATTATGTTCCCCTGCTTAATAATTTGTAGTACAATGCATGGAGCGATGGACCATATGATTGACTATTTCGCTTGGTTAGGAAAGTGGATGTACAACCCAACTACCCAGGTTCAAGTCCTCACGGGCGCAGATTTGGGTTCTTATTATTTCAAAACAAAATCCGCTGTAGGGGCTTCCCTACCGCATTCCTTTAAAAAAAAAAATTGACTATTTCGCGGGCAGATAGTCATATGCTGCTATTCAGAGAGTAGTACTCCCTCCGTTCTAATTTGGATGTATTTAGACATGTTACATATATAAATACATTCATTTGCACACAAATGAAAGTCATCCTTTTTAAAACGAGTGAGTAGTTCGTTCGAGTCCGTGTTACATAAATTTAAACACATAAGCACATGACAATTTGGTGACGTGTATTTAGGGGCCAATCATGGTCACTCTCGTCACTGAAGGGCGGCTGTGGATCGACGCTGGGAGAAGACGGATCTTGGCCCTGTTCAAAAGACCTCTAGAACCAAACTAGCTACGTCCTCCAACATGGGGCCTGGCGAAGCCTCTGCCCCTGACTTTTTCTTTTCTTTTTTGTCTTTCTTTTCAGCTTCAGACTTTTCCGTGCCTTTTTCTTTTTTCTGGTACCCTTTGATAGTCTCTTGCGTTTGTACTAGTTCTCTAATCGCAGTAAGCAGCCAAGCTGCCTGCGTCAGAACAATAAAATAATAAAATATGTTTTAGTTATTTTAATATGAATGATATTTGAATGTGTGTAGACGTATTTTAAATATCTAGATCCATCCATTTTGCTTCATATGTAGTCAATATTGAAATATCGATTACATCTTATATTATGGTATAGAGGGAATACAATCTTATTATTGGAACCGATGTTTGACTTATAGGACTAGATTCACCCATTGTGAAAATTTATTTTAAATGCATTTTAAAATATCAAATGTCCCAACAAAAATTAGGTTGTAATCCCGACATTCTATATCCACACAAAAAGTTTCGCGGAAAAATGATACGTATTATTTGTGACCTGCATAAAAAGACAAAAACATGTCTCCTAAAAAAGTTATAATTGTAGCACCATTACTTGTGTTTTTACCCACATTCCGTGAAACTTTCTATGCTGCCATAAAATATTAGTATGTACACCCGAAATTTCTGTTTAAATTTTTTAACATTTTAAAATACTATTTGTTGATAGTGGGTGTATGAACACCCATTTCGGTGTTTGTGTGAAAACACCGAAGAGCTAGTTTTACTGTGGCACGAGCACCGGTAAGAATGTGTACTCCATATTTACATCATAACTCGCAGCGGTAGGGGAGCACTACATTGCCTTGCCAGGGGCATAGGCAGAGGGATGTGGAGCAGAGCATGAGCAACGACGATTGTGTTGCGGCTGCGTATGCGGAATTATCTGAACCAGAGTGTTTGGGGAGGCAGCGTCAAAGTTGTTTTATACTTACCCTGACGAATGGAAAATGAATCTATAGTTTCTCCTAAACAAACATAGAAGCAAAGTTGAATTATAATTTCCCCTCAGATACAGGGAATCAACGGCTCAAATGAGGCCTATACTGCTACTCTCGATCTGATTAAGACGTATCGTAAAAGGATGCCAAAGAAAAAAGACGTGTTGCAAAGAAAAGAGCTAGGAGAATACAGTAGTCACTTTCATTGCCGAGAATGGAAACGGGGACAATGGCCATGCTCGTGTGCCTACACTTATGTGGAAGGTGCGTTGCTTCCTCGAAATTTCTCGCAACCAACCCTGACCGGACGTCTCCCAAGCCAGCGGCCGGTGCTAGGATACGTAGTTTTGCCGGTGCTAGGATATGTAGTTTTGAGTGATGTTGTGTGCATCATTTTGATGCAGAGATTGGGGATCCGCACCCCCATTTCTAAAAAAAAACATAATTTTAACTAAACTAGTTTTTCGTGACCTAAAGTAACTGTGTAATAAAATAAAATTCTGATTGGACCCGGCAAGCAAAAACGGGAATATGTAACAAAAATGTTTTCAAAAATCCAAAACCAGTATTATTTATTTTTATGAAGAGGCAATTGCGGAAACTCAATCGCAATTGAATTGTTTGATTCGTTCCTTCCTCAACAAAAGTTTGGCCGCATTTATTCCATTTTTGTCGACACTCCATGGATGCCATAGTTTTGAAAAGTATATGCAGAAAGACGACCCATATGGGAGGTGGCAAAGGAGGGGAGTGAGAGACGAAGGGCCTCGCATAGAGCAGCAGGGTAGAAACATCGATCATGGACCCTCTTGTGAGACGTGAGCAATGTGAATAATGTTGCGTTTAGCTACGGCTGGAGCAGGAGGATAGCCAGGTTCGCGCGGCATCCCACCCGCATACCCGACCATACGATGGGAGCGTGTGTTGGAATAGTGAGAGTTAAATTCGTACGCCATTGTCCCCAACATCTACTGTATAGAGAGGGACCCTGCATGCCCCCCCCCCTAGTTATGTTGTGTGTCCCGACGAGTGGGCAGACACAGCATTACATGTTTAGTCCACATGGATTGTATGGTTGTTTTACGCGTCTTAAGACTCTTATATGTGGAAGGTGAATGATTGGTGGTACATCATTCGACCGATCTGCATTCACTGATTAGTCAAAACAAATAGTCATTTGTTTTTCGCATAAACGGGAGTATAACTGATGCACACACCTACGAGTGTGTCAAATTACAAAATGACGCGGATCCGTTGTTTGGTATACTGACTTTGTGGCTTAATCTTACCTAATGTGTGCACATTACGTATATTTAAGTGAAAGACAATATCTCACGACATTAAAGCAGATTGGACTAGTTAGATGTAATAGTAAGCACTTCCGTTGATATAGCGATAGAAATTTAAGTTTCACGCACGCCACAAGTTGAACGAATTAAAATATTTACCACAACAGGTTAATAGATCTTTTCAATAATTGTTTTGAAAACATTGGAAAAAATTACGGTCAAAATTTGTAATATTAACTACATTTACTTACTTGTACAAGATATTGTCTTGAAGCAGTAGAAGCAGAGAATTTTCCCGGGAGTACTTTAAGCCTGGTAACTGGGTGGCACATGCCGGCATGATCAACATATTGGATTATTGGGTAGTCCAAGCCAAAAGAGCAATCAAGTGCAAATCAAGCTGACCAGATTGTGAGGCATCATTAATCATATATTGGAGTAATTCATCAGTGGAAACAAAAAAGAGAGGTGATAAGGGTCGGGTCTCCTTGTCTAATTTCCCATTTGCAATTAATCTTCTTGCCATGAACATCATTAAGAAGAACAACTGTAGAAGTAAAGAAAAGTATGCATCTGATCCTACTCAGCCATTTATCACCAAATCCCATATGTTGTGACATAAGAAGGATAGCAGCGTATTCCACCTTAGCAAAATCTTTCTCAAAATCAAGCTTAAGAATGTGAGTATATTCAAATGCCGAGGCTAAGCAGTCATGAATAGTCCTGTTCTAAATAAATCTATACTGGTTTTTACGAATAGCAGGAACAATCAATTTTTTCATCTTCTTGGCTAGAAGTTTAGTGAGGAATTTCAGGGCAATGCTGACTAAATATATGGTCTGTAACATTCAAAGTTTCTGGTCAACCAATCTTTGGAATAATAGTAATAGAGGCAGTATTAATACGATGAATATAAATAGAATAATCAGAGAAATCAAAACAAAGCTTATACAATTGTTCCTTGACTGTGTTCCAATACTTTTTTCAGAAAAGCTCCAATAAACCCATCTGGACCATGTGATTTGTCAGAGTGCATATTCTTGACAATGTCATCAATCTCCTCCTTGGGATGGTACCCCGAGGCTATGAAAATCAATATTTGGATTTGGATGGATCATAATCTAAGGGTGGTTTCATCATATTAATATAAAAGCTACACCGTAGGGCTTCCCCTAGGGTAATTCAGTCAGAAAAAACATAGTTTGATTATCAGTACACAACCAATTATTTCCTTGAATGATTGCAAGATAACAGCTACCTTGGCATCATGATCAAAAACAATTATGTCATCAACAGTTCTTAGACGAGCAATATATTTGGGTCTAAAACTTTTAGTGGCAACACTGTGAAAAAACTTGGTGTTTTCTCCTTCTAGTTTGTCACACCCAATTTTAGCCATGTTTCTCCAAAACAATTGTTATCAAGGACCTTTGCCAATTGAATCTTCGAGTCCAAGTCCTAAGCATTATGTTTTTAATATAAATCATGGCATATGGTATTTCCTACTTAAATCCGACATGATCCTGTTCTCAAATCCGACGAAGCTATTTCCAGGGAACTGTCCAATCCAATTAGGAAGCCAAGTCCTAAACGTTATCTTTTGAATATAAATCATGACATATGGTATTTTCTGCTTATCCCAACATGAGCCTCTTCTTAAATACCAGCCACAAATTTCAGATCTTACTGCCAAGATAACTTTATGCTTTTTATATAAGATCAATGCCAATATTAAATATGCCTTGTAGTTTTCTCCTTTTTGGTTTCACGCCAAGATTTTAGGTATGTTTGATTAGTCATAGGAATACTAATTTTCCCTTTGAAATAGAATGCCAAATTTCTTCTGCCATGAAACACACGATGAAGTGAAACAAAATCGGTCGGAAGTTGTCTCCACATATGAGGTTGGACGGTGGACTTATATAGACTCTGAGACTTAGTTCACTTATCAAGAGCACATTTTGTGAGATTATTAAATCTGTTCTTACACCGTCAAATTGATATATTATTGGACTCTGGTGTCAAATAAAAAATTTAGATTCCAACTTGAGGTTGGGGGGCAATTGCCCCCTCTCCCCCCCCCCTTCCCCCACTACCACATTATGTCATGTACCCTATATGCATGGTACATTGTTTTGTATTTTTCAATATATGTTCATATAATTATATATTCATTTTTATTCTCATTACAAACAAAAGAAATGGACGTATCTCCAGCACTAACGTGTGTTGTTTACACATTCATGATAAGTGTTGAAATCTCTCGAACGAATAAATCACATTCTCCCTTGTGTTTACTGAAGTCAACTATTTCATTGATGTCCCTTTTCACAACAACTGTCCTTGACATTAGTAATATCATTTTTAAAAATACTTATCCACTATAAGAATCAAGATCATATGTATTGTAGTACGTACTCAGCTTGCTGCCCGTGATGGACATGTAGGATTCTTTTTTCTGCTTATACCTGAACCAGGTGTTTTCGCATGGTATTTAATAGAGGGGATATATTTGTGAATATTTCTTACTAAGCTCTCCTGTATCTAAGGATTTTTTTTCCTATGCGCATGTTTATTGAGACGAGGATAGTGATAGTACAAGATTGACTCGAGAAATACACAATGTATCACACAACTTTTAAAAAGAGCATGAACAGATCCTAAACACTAACATGCTTATTACAAATGATTTTTTTACTATTTGTGGACAACGTCCAAGATGATCATAAAAATACCCTATGAAATAAGATACAGATGTGTCTTCAAAGAATTTTTTTACTTTATCTTTCCCACTTATAAAGATTGGTCATGGGTTCATTTCTTTTTACTTCATTCTTGTCTCAACCTTTATCAGTGAGACCATTCACAAAACGTATAATCATAGTAGAAATCAACCGTATCCTCTACCACCCACCCATAATAGAAGTATCAAAATGAATGGATTTGACATATAACTTGAGTAAACTATGTTTCACATCGTTTTTTGCTCCATAGCATATTACTAATATCTTATTAGCTTTACAGAACAATACACTTTATCTAGAAGTCTTATCAAAATAATACACAACTGACAACAATGTTAATTATGCATGTGAGTTTAAGTTGTAGTTGTAGGGATATGCGCGACAGAAAATCAAAAAAATTCTCTCGCATGCGGAAGCAACACCCAAAGATCTTATCTAAGGAGATGCAAGTAACGGGGAGGGTAATCAACATACCCTCGAGAACACGAGCGTTGGACGTTAATCACAACGCAGCTTGGTGTAGACTTGATGCGGTTCACTCCGATCAGCACCACAACGAGCGGTGCCTCCGAGATTTACACACGTACGGCTCAGCAACGTCTCCTCTTCTTGATCCAGCAAGCTTGAAGGAGAAGTAGATGGGATTCAAACCAGCAGCACGACGGTGTGGTGGTTCGGTGAGCTCTCACGCGGGCAGGGCTTCACCAAGCCAAGACCACAAGAGAAAGGAGCAAGAGGAAGTGTACCGGCTTAGGAATTAATCCTTATCTTTCCCCAAATGGTACCCTCCTTATGTAGGATGTGGGGAGGAGCTATGAGGCTTGCCTCCTGAGCTTCCCTAGGAAGGAACCAGCCTCCAAATCTTCCCCTGGAAGAAACCAGCCTCCAAATCTTCCCCAGGAAGAAACCAGCCTCCAAATCTTCCCTAGGAAGGAACTTGGCTGCCAAATCTTCCCCAGGAAGGAACCAGCCTCCAAGGCTTCCCCAGGAAGGAACCTAGCTGCCAAGACTTCTCAAGGAAGGAACTTGGCTGCCAAATATCCTAAGTGGGACGTTCGGGATAGTGGGCCCCACCATGGGACCCACCGGAACATTTCAGGAAAAACCCGATACAATATCGGTTAATTCCTGAACCTTTCCGGAACCCAAAAACCACATTCCTATATATGAAACTTTATCTCCGGACTCTTCCGGAGCTCCTTGTGATATCCCGGATCCTATCCGGGACTCCGAACAACCTTCGGTCTCACCATTATAATTATCCCAAAGCTACTCTAGCGTTACCGAACTTTAAGTGTGTGACCCTACGGGTTCGAGAACAAGTGGACATGATCGAGACTCCTCTACGATCAATAACCATTAGCGGGACCTGGATGCCCATAATGACTCCCACAAGTTCAACGAAGATCGTTATCGGTGTGAACCACAATGTCAACGTATTCCATTTCCTTTGTCTCACGATATTTTACTTACCCGAGATCTGATCGGCGGTATCACCATACCTAGCTCAATCTCGTTACTAGTAAGTACTCTTTACTCGTTCCATAATACAACATTCCATGTGGCTAACTCTTTAGTCACGTGCTTGCAAGCGATACCGAATGTGCATTACCGAGTGGGCCCAGAGTATATCTCTCCGTCACACGGAGGGACAAATCCCAGTCTTGATACATGCAAATCAACAAGTACTTTCGGAGATACCTGTAAGACACCTTTATAGTCACCCAGTTACGAAGTGACGTTTGAAGTCCCCAAGACGTATTCCTCAGTACCCGGGATAGACATAATCTCATGGTCAAAGAAACAGGATACTTGACAATACAAGACATGGCAATATATACTTATTGATCCGATCAATATTGCTATGCTTGGTTGGGTCTGTCCATCACGTCATTCTCCAATGACATGACCTCGTTATTAATTGACAACTCATGTCCATGGTTAGGAAACCATAACCATCATTAATCAACGAGCTAGTCTAGTAGAGGCTTACTAGGGACTCTGTGTTGTTTACATAACCACACATGTATTAGGTTTCCGGTTAATACAATTATAGCATGGAGAATAAACATTACCATGAACATGGAAATATGATAATAACTCTTTATTATTGCCTCTAGGGCATATTTCCAACAATCTCCCACTTGCACTAGAGTCAATAATCTAGTTAACATTGTAAGGATCTAACACCCATGGGCTTATGGTGTTGATCATGTTTGGCTAGTGGAAGAAGTTTTAGTCAACGGGTCTGACACCTCAGGTCCGTTTGTATTTTGCATATCTTTGCGTCTTCACGCTCCACTCATTCATAATGATGTGGAATCAGCTTTGTATATGTTGAATCTCTGGTGGAACCTTAACTCCTCGGCATTAATTATGGAGCCAAACATTGTCTCACAATGGAGCTCCATAGCTTTACCTTCGTCGGAGCTACACCAAGTTCAGTTACGAACTTTTGATTCAACACCCTCCTTCGCTGCTTCCAAAGCGGCGATATACTCAGCTATCATTGTAGAATTCGTCACAGTGTTAAACTTTGGAACACTTCCAAATCCAGCATGGAACTCCTTCCAGCTTACTGCGTCTCCGAATAACCAGCAAGTTTGATTGAGATCGATAATCGTCAGGATTAGTCATGAGTCTAGCATCGGTGTAACCCCTTACAACGAGCTCATCATGACCTCCATAGAACGAGAAACAACTCCTTAGTCCTTCTCAAGTACTTAAGGAAGTTTTTCACTGTTGTCCAGTGATCATCATCCATGATCACTCTGGTATCTGCTCATAACACTTATGGCATAGGACACATCTGGTTGTGTACATGTTATGGTATGAATGATTGATCCAATCAATCATGCATTCTTGCTCATCATGTGTCGAAGACACTGAGTCTTGCTCAACTTCAACCATATGAACATGGTAAGAACACTTCTTGCCTTTTCATACCGAACTACTTCAGTACTATGTCCATGTACTCTGGCTTAGCCATATTAGGTATCGGAATCTATCTCCATAGATCTTTATATCCAATATGTAGGCATCTTTGCTTTAATCATTCATAGAAAACTATTTTCAATGAAGATTTAGCTGTATTAAGAAAATATACATTATTTCAAATCAACAATATGTCTCCACATAAAGTTTTAGAAATATTTCTCGGCGCTCCCACTTACTTTCTTGAATTCTCAAGCATCTTTGCCGTCCACGATGAAGTCAAAACATTTTAACACTTCATCTAGGCAAATATTCCAACTCCGTCATGCTTGCTTCAGTTCCATAAAATGAATCTGAAGTGAGCATACCTTTCTAGCATTATATGCAACGACAAACCCTCAGATTGCATCAAATGCATGTCCTCGGTTAGCTTCCATTAGGAACGCTGTTTTGAAGTCCATTTGCCATATCATATATGTAGCAATTGCTAGATTTATCCGAACAGACTTTCAAGCTTGCTACGGGAGACAAATCTCATCGTAGTCAACTCTTTGAACTTGACAGAAACACCTTTCATAAGTCAAGCTTCATGGATGTAAACATCCATATCTGTTATAGATCCATATACGTTCGTAGGCATTACGCCTTCCGTAGGGACTACCAAGTTCCAAACTTGATTTTCGTAAATGGAGTCTATCTCGGTCTCATGGCGCCTAGCCATTTAGCGGAGTCAGGGCCCATCATTGCTTATGTGTAGGTAGCAGGCTTATCATTGTCTAACAATAATATTCCATCCGATAACCATTCTGGTTTCGGGTGAGTCCTACTACATCTTCATGGTTCAGCTGCTGGCTCGACTGAAGTTACTACATCACATGTAGAAGCTTCCGTATCAGTCAAAGTGAGAAACTCCGGAACCTCTTCCGATGCGCCACTCTGACCTGAAGACGAAGATTCACAATCTCGTCGAGCTGCACTGTCCTCCCACTCATGTTTTTGCAAGAAACTCTTTCTCGTAAAACACACATTGTTCCTGACAAACATTTTGCCTTACGTGCGGTAGCCGAGGAATACCAAAACGTTTTTGGCATAACCAACGAAGAAACAAAACATATCCGTTTTAGGATCGAGCTAATAGTAAACTCCTTTACATATGCATCGCATCCCCGTGCCATATCTCATATGGTGTCGTTCAAACGGATTTAGATGGCGCTCTTTTCAGTGTGTAAGCGACAGTCTCTAAAGCACAACTACAAAAGATAATGGCAGATTAATAACATCATCGATCTCACCATGTCAAAATAGGCTCGATCACGTCTCTCGGACACATCATACACCTATGGTGTTCCGGGTGACGTAAGTTGTGGAACAATTCCGCAACCTTTCAGATGTTCGCTAAACTTGTAACTCAAATACTTATCTCCGTGATCCAATCATAGAGATTTTATTTTCTTGTTACAATGATTTCCACTTCATGCTGAAATTATTGAACTTTTCAAAAGTTTCAGTCTTATGTATCGTTTGAACATATACTCATATATCTATTCAAACATCCGAGAAGGATATGAAGTAAAAGAATCTACTGCCCACGGTTACACTTCTGTGCCACATACATCACATGTATGATCTCCAACAAGTTAACCGTTTGTTCAACATTGCCTATGAACGACGTCTTCGTCATTTCCTTTTGAAATGATTCACAAGCGTCAAATGATTCATAATCAAATGACTCCAGAAATTCCATCACTATGGAGTCTCTTCATGTGATTCTTTCCAATATGACTTAGACGGCAGTACCACAAAATGTGGAATTCTAATCATGAATCTTACGACGTTTAGCGCCAGTGTTATAGATGTATTTTGTTACTTGTCAAGATTTCACCAAATCCTGAATGTATGACGACGACCGTAGCAACTATTGCTTCGTTCTTGTCACACACCATAACATCCTTTGTTGGTCTCTTAGGCCATTGTATTTCTTGCATCGAGTTGCAAACAAGAGCAACCGACCTGGTATCCTTGTGATCAACAATTGGTCACTATACCCAAGAAGTACATTGTTTGACCAACAAACAATACATCAATAACATGTATAACAATTATACCTGAGCTGGACATTTCCAGACTTTTATTTTACTGCCAGATTCTTTCTGTAGTTCCTCTTCCGGTTTCCCCGTGTCTGAAAGTTTTACCATCATCAAATGATTGGCGTTCTTCTAGATTCCACTCTTAACAGTCTTTTAAGCATAGTGATCAAATCACCCATACTGTTTTCCATCTCAGTCATGAACAATTCATGAGAATGCTACTATTGCACGGAGGGAGGGAAAACAAGAATACTATCAGTGCCCAACTGGTTGGGGTTTAGGACGCCAAGCGTCTACAACATTGACATGTACCTAGACAATCTAGGTATACATGTTAACTCACTGAATTATCCTTGGTCATTTGCACACAAACCAATCTTTTGATATCATATATCATTCAACCATTGGTTGTGTCTGAAACAATTTCAGCTCCTGGATTGTCTCTCAGACACTCAGTGCTCAAAAACATTTCTGAGGTTTGAGTTCCACTGAGGCAAGTATGACATAAGACGCTAAACTGGAATCAATGCTCTTAGATCACATCTATATATGCATATCTCATAGATCATATCTAATGACATACATTGAGCAGGAGGGTTACCAAAAGTTTGCAATAGGACTAAATCTTAACTTGATACCTTTGAGGACAATCCTCACAGTACGGTACTAGTCCGTAAAGATAATTACCAGATATCCAACAGTTTAATCTATCTCAATCAATCAAGCCTAGTGGTAGTTGAGAAAACGAATGCCATTGACTACAATGAATGATGCAAATACATAATTTGGACTATGTTCATGATAAAGAGTTCAGCGTAATCAAATTACCAAGTGAACTCCCACTTAAACCAACATCCCTCATAGTTGTTAAGTGGAACACGATCCAAATCCACCACACCAAACTCCGATCATCACGTGAGCCGATGTAGCTTCAATGGTGAACATCAACCATGTTGATCATATCAACCATATGATTCGTGTTTAACCTTTCGGTTCTTGTGTTCCGAGGCCATGTCTGCACATGCTAGGCTCGTTAAGCTAACCCAAGTATATCTGCCTGTGTGCCGAGGCCATGTCTGTACATGCTAGGCTCGAGCAACACCCGCTGTGTGGAACGTAGAATCCATCACACCCGATCATCACGTGGTGCTTAGAAACGAAGAACTGTCTTGGCGGTGGCATACTTGGGGAGAACACGATCTTAATTTTGAGTGAGGGATCATCTTATAATGCTACCGTCGTGCACACGCAGAATAAGATGCATAAAGGATAAACATCACATGCTTAAACAATGTGATATGGTATAGCCCTTTTCTTGCGTCTTGATCTCCATCTAGAACGCACGGCATGATCTCCATCATCCCTCCAGCAAGATGCATGGTTGCCTCCACCATCACGTTGCATCCACAACTATTGCTAACTCCTTAGCGATAAAGTAATGCAATTACATGGCGTATTAAGTTGACACGCAGGTCACAAAATAATAAGACAACCATTTGGCTCCTGCCGGCTGCCGATCTCATGACACGCAGGTCACAAAATAATATTACAATCAATGTGCATCTCATACAACAAATATTGTAAAATTGGGCTATACCAAATCACAACCACCCCTGCAAAAACAAGTTAGACGCCTCTCCCTTGATTTTTGCAATTTTACGTGGCTTCTAGGGGCTGCGTAAGAACCGTTCTTACCTACGCAAAAACCACAACGCTGATAATACAAGTTGCTTATTAACTTCTATAAGCCCTCCATTGTAAATCCGGTTTCACTATGATAAGAGCGACAGACACCCGCCAGCCGCATATGCAAACCAGTTGCATGTCAAGTGCGGAACCGGTCTCAATCCGAAGACTGTAAAGTTGGTCCGGGCCGCTGCATCTTACCATGCCACAAAACCAAGAAGTACACGCGAGAGGGTAGCAACAATAAATATCAAACGCCACACAACTCCTTGTGTTCTATCCGTACAAAGCAACTACGCAAAGCACGGCTCTGATACCACTGTAGGGATATGCGCGACAGAAAATCAAAAAATTCTCTCACATGCGGAAGCAACACCCAAAGATCTTATCTAAGGAGATGCAAGTAACGGGGAGGGTAATCAACATACCCTCGAAGAACACGAGCGTTGGACGTTAATCACAACGCAGCTTGGTGTAGACCTTGATGCGGTTCACTCCGATCAGCACCACAACGAGCGGTGCCTCCGAGATTTACACACGTACGGCTCAGCAACGTCTCCTCTTCTTGATCCAGCAAGCTTGAAGGAGAAGTAGATGGGATTCAAACCAGCAGCACGACGGTGTGGTGGTTCGGTGAGCTCTCACGCGGGCAGGGCTTCACCAAGCCAAGACCACAAGAGAAAGGAGCAAGAGGAAGTGTACCGGCTTAGGAATCAATCCTTATCTTTCCCCAAATGGTACCCTCCTTATGTAGGATGTGGGGAGGAGCTGTGAGGCTTGCCTCCTGAGCTTCCCCAGGAAGGAACCAGCCTCCAAATCTTCCCTGGAAGAAACCAGCCTCCAAATCTTCCCCAGGAAGGAACGCTCCAAATCTTCCCCAGGAAGGAACCAGCCTCCAAGGCTTCCCCAGGAAGGAACCTAGCTGCCAAGACTTCTCAAGGAAGGAACTTGGCTGCCAAATATCCTAAGTGGGACGTTCGGGATAGTGGGCCCCACCATGGGACCCACCGGAACATTTCAGGAAAAACCCGATACAATATCGGTTAATTCCTGAACCTTTCCGGAACCCAAAAACCACATTCCTATATATGAAACTTTATCTCCGGACTCTTCCGGAGCTCCTTGTGATATCCCGGATCCTATCCGGGACTCCGAACAACCTTCGGTCTCACCATTATAATTATCCCAAAGCTACTCTAGCGTTACCGAACTTTAAGTGTGTGACCCTACGGGTTCGAGAACAAGTGGACATGATCGAGACTCCTCTACGATCAATAACCATTAGCGGGACCTGGATGCCCATAATGACTCCCACAAGTTCAACGAAGATCGTTATCGGTGTGAACCACAATGTCAACGTATTCCATTTCCTTTGTCTCACGATATTTTACTTACCCGAGATCTGATCGGCGGTATCACCATACCTAGCTCAATCTCGTTACTAGTAAGTACTCTTTACTCGTTCCATAATACAACATTCCATGTGGCTAACTCTTTAGTCACGTGCTTGCAAGCGATACCGAATGTGCATTACCGAGTGGGCCCAGAGTATATCTCTCCGTCACACGGAGGGACAAATCCCAGTCTTGATACATGCAAATCAACAAGTACTTTCGGAGATACCTGTAAGACACCTTTATAGTCACCCAGTTACGAAGTGACGTTTGAAGTCCCCAAGACGTATTCCTCAGTACCCGGGATAGACATAATCTCATGGTCAAAGAAACAGGATACTTGACAATACAAGACATGGCAATATATACTTATTGATCCGATCAATATTGCTATGCTTGGTTGGGTCTGTCCATCACGTCATTCTCCAATGACATGACCTCGTTATTAATTGACAACTCATGTCCATGGTTAGGAAACCATAACCATCATTAATCAACGAGCTAGTCTAGTAGAGGCTTACTAGGGACTCTGTGTTGTTTACATAACCACACATGTATTAGGTTTCCGGTTAATACAATTATAGCATGGAGAATAAACATTACCATGAACATGGAAATATGATAATAACTCTTTATTATTGCCTCTAGGGCATATTTCCAACAGTAGTAACTAAAAAGTTAACAACGATTAATTTAATCTCGTGCATTTTATTTGCTTCACGTAAACACTTCTAGTACTCAGTCTATGAGCAATACCAACTTTGCGCTCACATTATAGTATGATTTACTACTGTTTGTTTGGTTGATGGCTAAGTTTTACACATTTATGGCCACAACTCAGTAAGGATTAAAATGCACCTTGGATCGGGTCATTGGCAACAGGAGGGGGGGGGGGGGGGGGGGGCGAGCCTATGAGCGAAATGGTGGGAATGGGTGGCAGGGTGGGCCGACGCATTACTGGGGGCGGGCTAGGAGCCCGGTAGTATGCCACACTTGAGCTCGGAACTGGGGTGAGATTGTACTGAGGGGCGCCTCATCTGGGTGGGGGTTTAGTAGAGGATGAGGCACACCGTCGGGGGTGGGGTGGCGTAGAGGATGGGGGAGGCAGGCCCTTTGGTTTTCACACCTGGTAGTTAGCCGAAGCAAAGGTCGTTGGAGGATTGTTTTTAGGGATGTGAAAACGGAACCCGTTTGTCCCACTTTTACTACATTTTGTGCATAGCTAGTATAATTTTTTGGTACAATTTTTTTTACTAGCTATGCATAAAATGGGGGAAAGTGGGACAAATGAGTCACGTTTTTGCATCGTTAATTGTTTTGTGTGGTGGAGAGAAATATTGGGTCTAGCGCACTTGGCTTCTCGTACGGGTGGCACGTGGTGGAGGAAGGAGGAATGATCGGGGATGGAGAAGTGCTTCTGCTACTGGTCGTTGTGTTGGTATGTGGCTGGTTGGAGAAGATGCAAAGCAGGGAGGTGTGTGAAGAGATACGGAGATAGAGAGATGAGATGGCTGCAACTGCTATTTGTACATATATAATTTGCACTAGGATTTTTAGCTGAATTTTGGTGCTACTGTTAACTACTAATCTGCTGAATCGTGATGCTCCTTCTAGCTACTAACTTGCACCGATTTACAACTACAAGTGGGAGTGTATTGAATGTTTGTATTTTTGTTGATTATTTGTAGATGGAAGGAGACCAATGTTTCTGGACGCCATGGGTTTCAGTTTTGGAGGGCAAAAAATGCCGCCAATTCAAGATCTTTCCGCAACTGTGAAAGCAAAAATCATCAAAGGGAAAAATTGGTCTAGTGATGAGGAGGTGTTGATACAAGCATTGGCAAATACTAGTCTGGATGTGGTGATTGTGGCATATCAACATTCAAGTTCCTATTGGGGTAGAATTTCAGATCACTAGAACGCACACAAACAATCATCATGGCCGGAGCATCATGCTAATGCATACAATTGTCGTTGCACGACTAATTCAGCACAAATGAGCAAGTTTCGTGGATGCTATTAGCTGATTTTAAATAGAAATCAAAGCGGGACGCCTATTAAAGAGAGCGTATTAATCTGTCATGTTAATTAGATTCTAAAATTATATCTGTGTTGTGTGCAAATTTTAACAATTTCTTTTAATTTGCAGCAAGAAAAGGCACACCTTTGTACATGCCAAATATCCTAAAAAGAAGCCATCATCAACTAGCATCGTCAGTCTGACTCCAGATAGAGATTGAAATCAGCCTCTGATCAGAAGCTGATCCTCATTCAGAATCACGTAAACTAGAGAAAAGCTCCAGCCACCATGATTCGTCACCACATCTTCTCCAGGAAGAAAGAAAGCACCATCCACTTTTAGTAAACCAGTATGCTCCTATAATAATGCCACAAGCACAAGAGAAGAGGTACACAACGGATAATCAAATCAGAGCTCTTCTCCATCTTCTTTGCGTCATTGCTGCGCACAGCTGAGATCTTGTCTTCTTCCAATTCCAACTTCTACAGACTCATATAAGGAACAGCCAAATGTGCATCATCCTCTCCTCACACAGCTAGCTTCGTAATTTGAAGAACACAACATTGTTTGAAATTCTGCAACATTTTATAAGTACACGCATTATCTGTTAGTTCGTACTGTCATGTCTAGAGTGAGATTCAACTAAAATAGATGATGAAGAGATGACATTCAGCACAACTGAGAAAATTACTGCATTCCTTAAATGTTCAGACCATACTTGGGTAAGTCATCATCTCTAGGACTGTCTCTCGGGTAAGGGAAAACTCTTTGAAATCTGGGTTCCTTTTTCTCCAATTCCAGCATACATGTCTTCAGAATATGTTGTAACGAACACAACTAAAGCAATTATAAAAGAGCATCTAAAAAGGCAGATATAAAGTAAAGGATTGAGCATAAGACTTACTATCCTAAAGATATGCCAAGGGTTTGTATGTTAACATTTGTTAAAAAGAATCGCAACACCAACTTCAGTAAGAAATGCATACATAGGCCCAGGAAACACATCTTCTATTAAACCACAGCTCCTGAATTCAATAAAACACGCAGAAGAGAGCATCCAAAGAAATACTTGGAGTCATATTGTTTCATCAGCAAACAGAAGAGAGTACATACTGAAACTTTTTCCACATTCAGTTGAGACAAAAGCTTGCTGCTCAGCCTAAAAATTCTCTTGCTGCACGCTTCCTTCCGCATCAACAACAGTCTCCATGTATCATCGGACACAAAGAGAACTCAAATTTACACACAGAAGCTCAGTAGGGACAGTTGCAGGAACACTAGTTGGATCATTACCTTCATATGCGGATGCGGTCTAGGTAAACCCTACGTAGCAGGTAAGGAGAGATCTCTCATCTGAAACTGAACTGAATATTACACATATGCATCCGCGGAAGATTTTCTCTTTATTTAAGTTTGGTTTGCAACCTGACCTAGAGATGCCACATCACACATCGAAGATAGCCTCAAGTTGTATCCAAGTATTTTCAATGAACCAAAGATCGATCCAAGTTCTGGCAATACCAGTAACAGAAGAGCCAAGAACAAAACTGGGAAGATGCTATGTTTGACCATCTATATAGACAGACAGTGCTAATATGAAATAAAATTAGCTAAAAAGTATGCAAAAGATTACATGGTAATGCCATAACCCTTTTTAAGGATACCTTAAAAAGTTCCTTGACTGCATGAAATGCCCTCTGCTATTCAGCACCATACCATAAAAGCATCAATTTCTCTCTCCAGTACCAATACCAGGGCCTTCGAAATATTTGTTACATAGTGCATGGGTAGGCCGTAAAAAAAAATGCTACTACCCAACTACTGCACTATTCAGTTTTGAGATCAGATGTCCCTAGATAAAGTATCAGCCAGTAGGTCGTCCAAAAATACAAGAGAAAAATAAACAAGAAAACCAATACAAACAACTAGCAAACAATGACCCACTTTCACAATAGTTAATATCTTGTAAACAAAGTTATTGCATGAAAAATAGAGCAAGCCAACGTACTAGATCAAAACTGCACCCTTGGCAGTGATCAACACAGTGTGATAATTAACAGATACAAACTTATTCCCCACGAAAAAGATAAGTCCAGAAAAAAATATTGAGACTTTATATCATCTCAAAATGAGAGAACCTTCTTTCATGGAAATGATACACTCAAGTTTGCAATGAAAACTGCAATGGCTTTTTGAGAACATAAAGATATAGTGTGCAGATATACTACTCACTGATACATGAAAGCATTTGCAGAATGCCCTGATATGTGATCTCACTCTCGTAGCTCCAACATGTGTGTCAATATGACATGAGGATGGACAAGATAGCAGTGTGATGCTTTCTTCTCTACTGAATGATGTAATGAACATAGCAATCTCATCCTAGATTGGCAACATCCTATCAAGATGCATCTAACACACATTCTATAACAGACACCAATCACTTAGTTAGGCGAAGAACACCAAATCAGGAATTGTCAGCCTAATACGCAGAGCGAAAATTTGTTGTGCCATACGCAATCATTGGTTTTCATACCCGTTCTTGGTAAATCTGAATCTAGTAGGCACTTTCCCTCTGCAGGCTGCTGCATAGTCTTCAGCAAGGTGCTGTGCGGCTTCCTTGTGAGGGTATATGAACCTCTCCATGAATACCTTCTCGCTGATCATGACTGTATTAAAGTAGTTCGGTCTTGATCTAGCAACCCTTTCAACTTAAGAAACTTTAGGACATAGTACCGGGGTCTGATCCGGCCCTCCAGGCTATAAGAGAGCAGTGCCGGCCGATGAGCAATGTATGCCGGTTCCAACCCCACCTCAGATATAAGGAACTCTGATTTTCTCTGCAGAGTATCGTTAGACCAACCCAGAACCATTGGATGCTTACAAACTGCAATGCCCACCTCAGTGTCCGACCACTTGAGCATGTTCTTCAAGTACTCAACTTTGATGGCAATATTCTCGTCGCTGAGGAATGCGACAACCTGCAGCGCAATCTTGAACATTCCAGAGCCACGGGCACACCTAAAGCTTCTGTGCGCGACACCATTACCCGAAGCTGCTCTGGTTTGGTGGCAAGTATCCATCTCACAGAGATGCATAGGGAGGCAATATCGCGAGCACCTAGCCCGCACTCCTGCAGGAACGCAACATTGGGCTTGACAACCTTCTCGAGGCTGCTTGTGAGGAGATTGGAGTGTTTGAGAGCCCGGAGGAGCTTGTCGGAGGAGCCGAGGAGATTCAGGTAGTACTGCAGCTTGGAGACGATTGATCTAGAGCGGAAAGAGTCGGGGACGAGCGAGACGAGGCGGGCAACCTCAGAACGAGATATTCCCAGGCCGCTAAGCTCGAGGACGACGGGATCCAGGGTTCTCTCAACGCCGGTGAGAGGAACTTAGGGTCCCTGGCGACGACCGCGGCGACGTCGGCGCTGGAGAGGCCGAGGTCAGCGAGGAAGGCGCGCACAGCATCGGGATTGGATGGGGACTTGACGTGGGAGAGCTTCATGGATGCCTTGAGGGCTTGCGCTCGGGTAAGGCCGCAGGTGTCAACGAGGTACTCCTTGACGGCGAAGCTAGGGCTTGGGGAAACGGCGAGGGCGACCGCGGAGAGGAGTCGGTGAAGAGGGGATACGGGGGACGCGGTGGAAGACGGTAGGAGATGGGTGAGGATTGATTTTCTGAGGCGGAGCATGGCGTGCGACGGCGCCGGCGGCAGGAACGGAGCTACTCCGGCGGTCTACTGATTTTGTTATCTTTTGGCGTGGGTCTATTTCTTGTTCTATGGAGCTCCTATGTATCGCTCATTGCGAGCTGAAGATTCGACTCGCCCGCACCGCACGCACAAGGGATCGCTCCCCGTAGCGGTCTCTCCTACTAGGCCGGATTCGAGGCCCAATGACAGGTAACGTTTCTTATGTTTTGCTATTATTTTCATCAATTTATATATATGTTTTGTTTTATATGAATAATTATTTAATACGGGTGAATATTTTTTAGCCGTGAAATGTTTTCATAAATAATAAAAATGACCAAATAAATGTTTGCATTGTCCACCAAAAATGCTCATGGCATTTGAAAAAATTGTTCACATGGTTCAAAAAAAAGTTCACGAAACTCAAAAACACATAATTAAACAAACTGTTTAGGATTTCAAAAAATAAGAATGTATACTATTTACAAAATATTTGCCGTTTATAAAAAATGTTCATGGCTATCAAAAAATGTTCAGAAAGTTTAAAAAATGTTTCAGGGGTTAAACAAATTACGTGTTTTAAAAAAGTTCACAGTATTAAAAAAAAAATATCACGGAGTAAAAAAAACAATCATAGTGTTCAAAAAAGTGTTTACGGATCAAAAAAAAAAGATGCTCACAGAGTTAAAAAAATGTTCACATGGTTTAAAGAAAATTCTAAATGTACGGTTTTTAAAAAATTGCCAGTTCGTCAAAATGTTCAATGGTTCATAATTATATATTCATGTGTTAAAAAGAAAAATGGGAAAAAAGAAACAAAAGAAAGAAATATAAAAGGAAATAAGAGAAACAAAAAAAACAAAAAATAGGCAAAGTAAGTAGAAGAAAAATAAAAAAGAAAAAGAAAAAACTGCCCAAAATGGGCTGGCCCTTGTTCGGTCAACCAGGAAGATCGGGAAAAAACCCCTCGCATTAGTTTACTAAAACATTGTTGGTTCGAAGCTCTGAAAATTTTAAGAATAATCTAAACTTTGTCCAAGATTTGATTGAGGGGTTATTAGGAATCGAGATAGTCTTTCCATATTTTTGAAACCTTAAAATATCTCGTGAGATAAAAAAAATGTATGTAGTTCCCTAATAGAGAAGTGCTTCTTACTTACTACGGAAGTGCCTCACATACGACGTTTGCTGTCCGACGCATGTACGACACAGACGTGGCTAAATCCGATTCTTTTAACTCCTATTCTGCTATGACAAGGGAGGGCACGAATGCATGCCTGAGTATGCGTCGTACGAAAATCGTACAGAAAACGCCGTATGTATAGCATTGCTCTACTTACTAATCTAGCCAAGCGGCAATGGAATGGATGTAAAAATATGTTTTTATGATACCGACGAAACAATCGAGCATATTTTCTTTCATGTCCTTTTGATATGTTCGGAAATTGGTTGAATGTGAATAAGAAGAAAACTAAAACTAGAATCTGTATAGTGGTGTCAGTTTTATATCAATCATTATGGAATTGCAACAATAACATTGTTTTTAAGAAGGCCGGAGTTTAAGAAAAAATGCAGGGTTTTCATGTGGCAACCACTGGATTACGCTATTAACCTATCTCCTTCCACCGACCAGACACATCTTATGGTTTATGAATGCGAAAAGGGCTGCTGATGGTCGTTCAAAATACTTTGGTTCGCAACAATACTAATAGACTTAAGGATGTTTAGTTTTATATGCCAGTTCTTTTAGATGGTTCATTCATTACGACCTTATGCAATCCTTGAGCTATATAACTACTGAATTTTAAACTTCATAATAAAAGGTTGTGTGCATCAATTGATGCAGAGGCCGGGATTATATACTCTTTTCGAAAGAAAAGAAATATATCTCGAATCTTGTCTTTCACCACAAGATGATCAATCAAACCCTAGCCTCCGGCTTCCACAAATATAACACAATCCGGCTCACCATATTAGAGTGAGTGGAACGCTTCATGATCGCTTAGAGTTAATTAAGTGTATGCAGTAGTATAGGATAATCATTACTAGCTAGGGCGTAGCCGAGAACTAACAAAATGTCAACAGATCCATAGCTGCTGACTGCGACAAGGCCACGAAGCGAGAGCGAGATGAGGGACTTTTACAGCTTAGAACGGCTGCCAAAGAAAAGAGATCCAGGAGAAAGAGGACGGCTGCCAAAACGTCACGGAGCTAGCTAGCTAGTTATAGTGTTAAAGCTACTATATTTCCATTTTCCAAGTATTCCACGAGCTTAATTAGTGGTGCTTGGACGGGTGGCTATGGACATCGAAGTAATCGGCGGTGAAGGGCACGCGGCCATCGAACCGATTCTTGGCATCCGACGGAAGCTTTCTGGTTTTGAAATGGTGCCACTTCGTGCTCTCCTCCTTCCTCTTCCTAGTGGTCTCCTCTGCGTCCTTCGCCGCCATTTCTGTCCTGGCCAGCATGGCCTCTTCGTCGCCCGTGGACGTCATTAGCAGCTCTGTAAACAGAGAGGATCGACAGAGATAATGTTATTAGCATGGCAAACTCGAATATAAGGTGTGCGTGATGATCTGTGGTAGAAAGATCAGCTTTACCTCTGTGTGCTGTGGCGGCGAAGGGGTCGAGCGCGGCCAAGAGGAGGCACAGCAGGAGCAGCAGACTCACGCAGCTCATTACCGCACCACCAAACTCTGAATCTCTCTGAATCTGACTCGAGTCTCCAGCCTTGCCTTTTCCACTAAAACGAGAGGAGAAAGAAAGAGCGGAAAGGCAGGGCTGATTTTGTAGGCTCCTCCCCGTCCCGGGGAAACTCGAGCTAGATAGATTGTCAGTTTGGCACCGCACGATTGGTCAAAGTTGATTGTGCGTGCCCCCACGCATGCATGCAACTGTTTTCGTACTTAATTCCGGTGTTCGCAGTTCCATGTCGTACGAACTCGGTTGTTTATTGGGCGTGCGAGAAAGGCTGTCGCTTGTCGAGTTGTCATTTGTCAAAGCTAGGTGCGTGCGGTGTCCCAAGATGTCGTGAACCGGGGACGCTCTCCGAGGGTTCAGGATTCAGCAACCAAGACGACGAAGACGGCAGGCAGGCATGCAGGTCGATCGCAGAGCCCCATGCGTGCTTGCCGGTGCTGGAGTTGATGGTTTCGACGTGGAGTCCGCTGGCTCCCCGGAAAACACGTACCGGGAAACCGTTGAGTGATGCGTGAGTATCACTCGTGAAATTCCGGGGCACGCGAGACGTGGCTTACGGAACAACGTTCACCACTCTTTACAAGATTTTTTTTTTAAAATAAGCCACCCAAAGCATTGTATATAACATATTGATCAAGAAAAACAACATGTAGCTCAAATGACATACAACTCGGCGCAACACGATCAATACAAAACACAAATATACAGAAAATCATATTGGTCGTTTTTCTCCATTCGATTGCTGGCGGAGTTTGAAACATGCACTGAATAAGTAAAAAAAGATTGAGACACCTGCAAACGCTCTCGCCAACAAAAAATTTAAGGACCGCAATAGCCATTCGCCACGGACAATGAATCGAATAACCGATGAAAGAACATCCGCTGGGGGCACACCCAAACAACACAGACGTGTAATTCTTCATCGACAATTCAGAGGGTTTGAGAAATCAAACCTTGTCGCAGACCCAAATGAATGAAGAGATCGAAAATATCGCACCATAAACCAGCGAACAACTCCCTTAAACGACACATCAAACTGGTAAAATTGAAAATAATTCAATAAATTTGGCAGCACGTACCCTCACTCTCTCTTGGCCGACACAAAAAACGTTGACGAGGTAAGGAGAGGCCGTAAAGACCTTATTTCAATGCCTCGTCGTAGCTACCACCCTATCGATGCCTCTAGAAAGATTAAAACCAAACTATAATTTTAGATACCTTACAACAACACCGAGTGAATGTCCGGTTCCTCCACCCCCTCCCGCCGCCGGAGCGACAAACGAAAAAAACAGGGAGCTAGCATGGATTCCGGTCAAAAATGGCGAAGACGGGGCAGGTGGCGGCGGCTAAGGTTGAACCGTAGGTCACCGCCTTTATTTTGTTCGTGGACAGAGTAGACAAAAGATAACTTACACGGGAGTTATTAAATAGGGAGGTTTTGGTTTTCCTCACTCCCTAGTGAACTTTGGTAGTTGCTCCTAATCATGGTGAAACGATCTCACACCGACCCGGTTAATTAAGCAAGTAGTGAGATCACTAGATCAGTAGGACGCGAGAGACGAGATGGAGTGAGCTCGTACATGGTGCTCGTCTGAACTCTTTAGACAGAGTATCGTTGTTAGAGGTTCCAAGTGTACGGCTGGCTTGGCTTGCGTGCTGGACTGGACAGGCACCGTTTTGCCGTCTCACCTTTCCACGCACAGCACGGCCGAGCGGATCCTGGGTCGGTCATGTGCTAGCTTAGCTCGATACCGTGGACATTCAGCGCCACATGCTCTTACAGCTACTGTAGTATAAACATATGCTGATACGCACCACTATACTGTATCCCTGCATTCGTAGGAGAATAATCAAAGTTACTAGCGGTGAACTTGCTAGATACCGTGAAATGTCAATTCTGGATGGAGACAAGGTTTGGCCATCTCTAGCCGATCCCTCAAAACCAGTTAGAAGAGTGAAAGTTTGGGTTTAAGAGCTAAACCGCACCTAGCTTACCCCTTATCGGTTTTAGATGAGTATAATTGTTACTCCTTGTCCGCTCGGCCACCCACTCGATGAGTACAATTTTTCCCCTCCCCTTCGGCCGCATCCACTCCGACACCGTTCTCCTTGCCTCCGCCGGCCACCACGCGCCCCCGCCAACACCCGTAGCACCGGCCACGCTCCTTTACCACTTTGATCCGGTCGCCTATAAATTGACGCTTCTACACCTATCCCCGCTCTCACCGGATTCGAGACACCCAGGCCCCAGCGCCGTCGTGTTTTAGCGGGATACATCATGGACGAACCGCGCAGCCACCCGACCGCTCTGCACCACTTCGAGACGACGCGCGCCAAAAAGGAGTATATTACGGAGCTCCACCGCGGGTATCAGGAACGCGTCGACGAGGAGCGCCGGTGCAATACAAGATTTACAAGTTTTTTTAAGGAGTTAAGTTTATTGTAGTGGTTGTGGTGGTGGTGGTGGTGGTGGTGGTTGGTGGTGGTAGTAGTAGTACAGTAGTAATTTTTCCATAATTATGAATTTAATTTAAAAATCTTTGCTTATGTCACATCCATCCTCCGCAATGTAGGTACCATTTGTCGACACATTTACAAAGGACACGGTGATCTAGAAATCTGTTCCCAATGTGGTACCCGTGCTATAAGTACAACATTGGTAAATCATACATTTTCCATAGTGCTTCGAATGTTTCATCACAACAAACTCGAACTACATAGTAAAAGTTGAGTAAATTCTTATGATTGTCCTGCTAATACAAATATTTTTATTTTTCAGACTCCAAAGATTGATATGCATAAGAATAGACAATAAAACGATCGGGTCATTTCTGGTGAAAATAGATGGGTACCAGCTAATTATACTAAACTTATTTACTTCTGCATAATTATATCATTCTCTTGGAATAGAATGTAGGCAATATCATTTTCTATTATATATAAAATGATAACCACATAATAATTTAGGTACATATTATGATACATTACTTTTAAATATTTCAATTAGTGAATTCCGACCACCGTGGAAAGTTGCGCTCGTTTTAAGGCATATATTGCAAACGAAACAACATTGTTACTTTTTCCAATTTGAGGCGTTGCCTCTTACAAAATGTTTGCTTAAACCAAAGTCTTCTAGTTGACGAATTAGAAGGGGCATGTATTGATAGACAAATAGGTGTCTCTTAGATGAAGTGACAAAATATTTATGTCTTTCATTCTATTGCAACTTCCTTAAATAGCATGGTGGAGAGAGAGCTCTAAATCTGATAGAGATTTTTAGAGTGCATGGTTGTCTATTTCATGTGTAAGTAAAGAGAAGGTATAATGATCAATGAACGAAATATAAGAATTTTAGAATATAGAAATATCAAAGAGAGATTTTTACTAGTATCATTATATTGCTAGCTTTTTGGTTCTTTCATGGCCAAGTATATAGTTTATGTTTGTGGTTCAGCAATCAAGTGGCATCACATATGCACACTTTGCACCCGTTTGGAAAATAGCATGAGTCACGCCAACTCAAATCAAATATGCACCGACACTTTGGTAAAGGATATTTAACATATGTCTTTTCATCCTTTAATTTCTTTTCAAACCATGTATCTTTTTTCACATCCTAGTGTTCAGAAAGGCAAATGCTGGCCCTTTTATCCCATCCTCTCTCTAGGGTGGAAACGGGTAGCGGATAATTTGAATTATCTAATATTCATATTCAAGAAATTAAAATGGAAGCGGTAAATATCCGAATATGAAGGAAATAGAAAAGTAAGTGGTAAATGTCCGGATTTGGTTTTAGAAGTACAAATGTGGTATTGAATTTTTAATCAAATGTGGATATAGAAATGGATATATCCGTATAAAATTATGTTAGCCAATTTTATATAAGCATGCAATCCATCATCCCGGCCAGGTAAACCATAATGAATGCCAATTTTCATAATTCTAGCCCAATATGGCAACTACCCAACCTAAAAGAGTAAGGAAGTGATCAAATGTATTTTTCTGTGATTGAACATTAAACTATTGTGTATTATAGTATATAGCTATATTGATCACAATTCCATTCTATAGTCGACTTGTTATAAGACATGAATCTACTATTTCGTTAAGAGACTATATACTGAGAGTGGATTTTTGGAGGCCGAGCTACATGGTGGCTGTTTTTTTGAAATTTGAAATCGATATTTAAAGTTTTCAAAAATCGCGAAAAAAATCCCGGGTGTAGATATTGTCGAGATCTACAATCATGCAATGTCAACTCCAAATTCGTTATATTTTGGTTTGTACAAAAAAGACAAATCAGTGAAAATTTCAAAATTTTGAAACTGTGTATTGTTCACCACCCAGATCCACCCGTTTGTCTTTTTTGTGCAGCTTAAAATACAACGAATTTGGAGTTAAAAATTTTGCACGATTGTAGATCTCGACAATATCCACACCCGGGATTTTTTCCCGATTTTTGGAAACTTTACATGTAGAATTCGAATTTTTTTAAAAAATGGCCACCATGTAGCCGGGCTCCAAAATAGGTTTTCGGGAGTACTACTCTAAATTATGAGTGCACCTATCTAGCTATGTCCAGATTAGAGCTACGGGAACAGCGGCTACTGCTCCCGGCCCAGGCGCGACGATTTCGGGCGCTCCCCACGTCGCGTGCGTGCACGACACCGCATGCACCGGCCCGACCAAGTTGGTCAAGTCCGGCACGGTTCCCACGCGCAGAACGCCGCCGAAGCCAAACCCCTCGCCAGGGGCGGATCCAGCCGCCCCTATGCCCGGGCGGCCGCCCGGGCTTGCCGGCGGTGCACGCTTGTATTTTTTGATTTTTTGTAGCGATTTTTGCTGAAAATTTAGCGATTTTTGATTGTTTGCCCGGGCTTCCGGAAGTTTCTGGGTCCGCCACTGCCCCTCGCTGAACTCAACGTCGGCGTCACCGACCGATCGCACGTACGGTTCCGGTCGCGCTCATCGACCAATCAACAACGGTTTGGGCGACACGAATCCCTCCCCGTACCTGCCGCTGCCATTCCCGGCTGACTATCTAACATGACCATCTGTAAGCGCTCCATATGCATAGCAGCAGTACACTTCTGAATTGATGATAAACCAACCATTCCCCACGACGTCCTTCCTTAGCTTCAATCATGGATCCTACTTCCTCACAGCATCCTCGATCCACAAGAACAAGTCGCGGTTCATCCGAAAGCGTCGACGAAAATCCTTTGTCTAGGAAATCGGCAAAATAACCGGAGATCGACATGCAATGGCCCTCCATCCTCTGCCTCGGCCTGGTCTTGATCCTCCCACACACCGAGCCTCCTCGTTTGGGCGTGGCATTGGCAGCCTCGTCGGATTAAAGCTGTAGAAGACAAGTAAGAATCGCCAAATTCTCCTCTTCCCCGGTGACGATAATGACTTTTTCTTCCATCAACAAGTGGGCCATCATCTCATCGTCGATATCCATCTATTTGAAATCAAATGTGAATCAATCAATCACCCGACCGCCAACGGCCGGCAAAAATGTGAAAATAATCAGCCTACCATGCAATCGGCTGAATACCTTGCGTGCAAGGTGGGCACGCGAGGTAGCCGGGAGCTCTGTGCCCGGTGAGGGTCGACGAGCGCCGCCGCGGGGCGCCTAGGGGAGGTGGGAGCAGGTGTGGGGGCAGCGAGGAGGAGGCGGCGGGCAGAAATGAAGTGTGAGAGAGAGAGAGGAAGAGGTAGAGTAGATAGGGGTTTTGGATTTGTCAATGACAGCGCTGGCCTGCCTATCAGGATCCGATGTGACATCGCGCGTGGCTTCTTACAACACACCCAAAAGACTCCCAGTGGGTGGGGGAGTGGGCTAAGCACGCCGGACAAAATCGGGATATTGGCACCACGAGTGAGCGCGTTTTTAAAAAACGCCCAATATGGCTATTGGGAGGCTATTGGCCCAGGAGTGGAGATGATCTAACCATACAAACCGCATCAGTGCAACAATAATTTTCTACAACCTCCGATCCATATTAATGGACTCAACTTTATCTAGATACGGATGTATCTAGTTAAGTGTTTAGACTAGATGCATCCGTATCTAGACAATGTTGAGACCATTAATATGGATCGGAGGGAGTATATATTTTACGTACGACCAAAGCATGATTTACCAAGTTGTTTGTTTTTTTAATCAGGTGTAAAGCATTGTTCCTTAAACAAATTAGCCAGAACTCCCAGTTGATCAGTTCCCCTGTAGAGAGCATTCATAAACAGAATTGTACTGAAAATAAACTGAAGCTGCACATGCGCCAGCATCCCCACCTTCCTCAGCTGCTGGCGTAGCTGCCAAAGCATACAATATTCACTCGCTGATCTGCAACTGTTAGCTCTGCTACGATTGCATGAGCGTCCGAGCTACAGCTGGAGAACCCAAATTACAAAATGCTTGGAACAAGGCTGAGATCGAGGGCGTAAGACAGTCAGTCTACATCCCCAATTACATCCAGCTTAAAACAATCTGAACCGATCATATGGAGAGAAAATTGAACACAGGTTATAAACAAGTTATTAGTTCATCTCACAAGAAAAAAGTAACAACCAGAAACATTACAATCCCACACTGTATGAGATATACCACCTACAACCGAACCAATCACCCCCAAATGAATTAACTTACACAGATGGAATACATACAGACGAGACCCTGACCCACTAACCTTTTCTTCGTATTTTTCAGCTCCCGGAAGCTGTTGGTACTTTGAAACAGTCGATATTGCGCAACCTCACAGCCTTCATCATCCCTCCAAAGCTGTAAACACCGTTTGATCATATTAGCCAAGGAACAGAAGCAGATATTTTTGCAACACAAACAGTTTCACTCATATACAGCTCGCCATGAAAAGTAACTATTTGGCACATCATGCAGGAAGGTAAACGTACCGGTCAACGCTTTTCCTTGGCCTATCGGATTGATCGACGCTAGCGCGTGGTTTGTCAGGATTATCTACACTCTTTCTGCTTTTATCCCTCCTATCTGTACTGCCCCTTGGTTTATCTCGACGATCTGTGCTCTTTCTATAATCTATGCTTGGCCTTGTTTTCTCCCTATGGTCTGTGCTTTTCCTCGAGTCCTCTGTACCTTCCGATTCTGTTTGACTACGATCTGATGGGCCTGAGCTCTCTGGAGATTCATCATTTGGGGGTGGCAGTTTCTCTATGGCTCCAACAAACTTCTTTAGATGCTTAATGTATTCTGGATAGAGTTCCAAATTACAGTGATTTCCTCCTTTGACCCACAGAGGCTCATACTTTACTTTAGCGAGTTCCCACAATGCCCTCCCATGGGAGCAGTCGACAACATCGTCAGCTGTACCCTGAAAGAAGAGATTATATTAGCATCACAAATATGTGCAGAAAGGTATTGCAGTTATTTGAGTATCAGTATTCTGTCTTCTGCCAGAATGGTATCAACTTTTGCTCTACATCTTGACTAGAATGAATAGGTCATACGTCATAAGGAAAATTTATGTTTAATTTTCAAAAGCAACCATGCCCACAGCTAGTGCAAGATCAAGTTCATGGTAAAGCTGTGCTTGTTAGCAGAACATTGTCACATGTTTAAACAGTATACTATCTATTGTCATTTGTATTTTTCTCATTGAAACTGGAGACTTTTAAGGGTATTAGCATTGTATAGACTTTGGCCATAAATGCAATGATAACCCTATGCACATATGCACATGAGTGCTACCAGGTTCTCAAAATTCAAAAATGGAGCTAGCCATTCCCAAAGGCATCAGTTGGATGATTGACATTGTACTGTGCCACGTCATAATTATGTGATTAAACCACCTCGTAACCATTTCTAGACATCTTCAACAATTACACATGTCTGATATTTTCTCCGCTAGTAACTAATCACAATAAGGCTCATGTACAAGGTCACCCGCATAACATTACCAGAATGCAAAGTGTACCCACACATGAACAGACATACAAGTGCATGAGCACACCAAAGAAAATGTCAAGGGGGAAAACATACATGTCATGATTTGTGAACATACATGTACAAGATTAAGTTCATGGTAAAGCTGTGCTTGCTAAAAGAATGTTGTCACATGTTTACACAGTATGCTATCTATTGCCATTTCTATTTCTCTCAATGAACCTGGAGATTTATAAAGGTATTAGCATTGTACAGACTTTGGCCAGAAATGCAATGAATCAATGATAGCCCTATGCACGTATGCACATGAGTGCAACCAGGTTCTCAAAAGTAAAAAATGGAGCTAGCCATTCCAAAAGGCATCAGTCGGATGATTGACTTATTGTGCCGCATGATTATTATGTGATTAAACCACCTCATAACCATTTCTAGACATCTTCAATAATTACAATACACGTGTCTGATATTTCTCCCTAGTACTAATCACGATAATGCTCATGTACAAGTTCACCCACATAACATTACCAGAATGTAAAAGTGTGCCCACACATGAATAGACATACAAGTGCATGAGCATACCAAAGAAAATGTCAAGGGGAAAACATACATGTCATGGTTCGTGAACATAAGGTCAAAAGTGTACAGGATTGAGGAAAGGACACTCACATGAATCACTAAAACAGGACATCTGACTAATGGAATTTTGTCGATGTTCTGCAGATACAAGACAAAATCAGATGCAGCTAAATGGAAAAAAAGGACTGAAGAAACGCAAATTACTTACCTTATATATGTCAAACCAGTATGTATGTTTTACAGGATACATTACTCTTAAGCCAGACAAAATTGGGCTATGTAGAACAACTGCTCTTAAACGAGGCAAACGTGAGGCCAAATCCAAAGTAGGACCACTGCCCACTGATTGGCCATAAAGAATGATATTTTCCTCGGCGGCTGCATAGGTTTCTATGAGACATCTGTAAACAGCCTCTATATCAGCATATGTGTTTTGCTCACTGGGCTGCAGTATTAGATAAAAATGAATGATTAATATTATGCACATTGAGGAAAACAAAAGAAAGAAAGAACGAAATGTGTACCTTTCCAGAAGATTGCCCATAACCAGAGTAGTCGTAACTGCAAAAGAAAGAAAGAGAACATATCAGTATTTCATCAAAATAGTCCCAAAAGACGTAAGAGAGGTCATCAAGTGATTTTGACTATGAAATAGGTGGTTTCATTTGATACATCCTGTTAATTGTGAATTACAAAACCTTTAAGATGGTAATATCACAGGATAAATAAAGAGTGGCTGCAACACTCAACCATGTAAAGTGGCACGTGCATGCTTAGGTTTTGTCATACAGAATTGGACATATTAATGTGGACATGAATCAATAGGTTTATGATTAGAGCTGAAGGCCCTTTTAGCCTGTTTCCTTTTTCCATCACCTTAATATGTTGTTCACATTTGTGGAAAAATAGAAACATACTTCCTGTGTCCCAAATTATAAGACACTTCCGTAGGCTAGCCTAACAAAACGTCTTATAATTAGGGACGGAGGTAGTAGAAGACAGACAGCATAACTAAATAAGGCAATGGGGAGGCATTTCAGTTTGCTGTGTTGCATTTACAGAAGGTGTTGCATCACTATTAATTAGCAAGGGAGGGCAGCTGATGCATAGGTTATTTATGACCTTCACAATTATAGAACACTGGGTGGCTGTTGTGGTCCATTCACATTACCCACCTCCCTCTTCACATTTCCAGCAAAGCTCTAACAAAAACAGCAACTGGGCTAATATATACGATGAAGATCTTCCTGATAAATTAACTTAACCATGATGAAGATCTTCCTTCAAAACTAATCTCCCTCACAAAACCTCTAGCTCAAATAGAAAATGACACAGGTTGCAAAGAAGCTCGAGCCAGCGTGGCTGTGGAGCCAATGGAACTGCATAGGGCTGTAAGCCGGGCACAAACATGGAAGCATGACACCGTCCTGGGCAGAGCTAAGCTAGGCGCAGTCGCACAGCCGAGAGCATGGAGCAAGCTGTGAGCCCAACAGCATCAATTTCACGTGCTGGGATAATATGATTCTTTTAACTATGGCAAGCGCCGTTATTCAGTAAATTGCACGTCAGTGTTCACTATATCCAATTTGGACACAGAAACCATAAGGACCATGTCCTGTGATGTTGAACTTATATTACTTTATTAAATACTACTACTTATTATCAATGTGAACACTCGACATTTTAAAAACATCCACGCCAAAATTACTGGCCACGTAAAGGACAAAATTAGGTCCAACAGACAGACCTATAACGCAAAATAAACTTAGAATGATTATGTTATAATCATGTCAGGAACAAACAAAAAATCTAGTTTAAAAAAAACAGTGAAGGTCAAGCCTATCACACCTAACCACATAATTTTTATTATTTTGCAGGAGGTTCTACATCAACTGAATATATCAACGGTTTTCCCATCAGCAACTCAACCATGATCCATCAACAGATTCATTAGACCAAACCTACCTAGCTTAATATCCTTCATCCAAAAATTTGACAAAAGAAGAAAGTTGAACCCCAAAAATGGGAGATTTGTATAACAATTACAAACTTTACGCTAGGAAGATGACACATTGATCAGTTATTTTGGTATTCACGCTTTTACGAGAGCTGTGGACAAAACACATGTGCTCGTGTAATCATGTCGTGAAAAGGTTCATTATTTGTTTCCGACTTTTCCTCGCTAGAATGTATTCGTGACAGCTATAAAGAAACAACCAACTGGTAGTAGTACTTAACCCCTAATTTAAAATATTTCATCCAAACCCTGACTAAAGATAGTAACTAACTAACAAAACCACCGCCTCCATAAAATCAAATGAATCATGAATTGTCCAATAATAGACAGACACTCCAACCCGGATATCTTTCTTGCTACTCAAGATAGAACAAATCCAGATACTTCTAGCGGACACTTAAAAGAGGCATCACCAACAATCTACAGCAAGCTTACAATCGGCAGTTTATTTTGATCATATACAAGAAAAGCTTTAAGGAAAAACAAATTATCATAGACATCTATTAGCAAACCTAATAGTGACAAATACAGCATCACATGCCAATATGCAACCAACACCAGCACAGCATATATACGTTCCAAGGATGATTGGAACACTTCCATCAAACCCAGTACGCCGTGCGCAGATAAGTAGTTCCTCTTATTTAAGCTACAGCTAGCGAATACAAAACGAACGATTAGTGTTCCAGCATTAGCACACAATTTAATACTTATATACCAAAACCTCAACCCCATCACGCAATACCTGAAGAGAAGTTCGCATCTTTCATCCTATCTACGAAGCAACCATCCTACTGACTCGCCCCAACAATCCCAACATATCCACCAAGGCATACCACTCCCGTTTTCTAAATCCCGCTAAAAAAATTGTAACTTTGATCCAGAGAAATACGGAGTGGGAGATCCAGGATTACGCTCAAATCAAGCATCGCGGTGCCCCCAATCTAATCTAATCCGATCCAGCGTGCGTACCCCATGAGGTTGACGTTGAGGTGCGCGCTGAGCTCGACGAAGAGCTCGTACATCTGGCCCAGGTCGGCGGCGTTGCCGTGGGAGTAGAGCAGCGTGAGCTTGGCGCCGGTCTGGCGGACGTACATCGCGACCACATCCGTGCCCCGCTTGGTCCGCAGCCGCCGCGCTTCCACGTTGGCCCTCCGCGGCACCCCGGTGAGCTCCACCACCGCGCTCCCCTCCTTCCCCTTCGCCGCCCCCGCCCCGGCATCCGCCGCCGCGGGCGGCGGCAGGGGCTCGGCGCCGTAGGACGGCGGGCTGGGCGGGAAGAAGGCGAAGCGGGCCGCGACCGTCGAGGTGACGCCGCCCATCCGCTCGGGGAAGATTAGGGCTACGGTTTGGGTGGCGAAGGTGGAGGCGACGAGGTGGGGGAGGAAGACGACGACGACGGGGAGCGCGTCGGGTCGGGCGTTTCCGTTGCGCTTGGCCCCGCTGGAAGGGAAAGGAAAGGGAAAGGGAAGAGGAGGACTGTGGAGGAGGCTGCCCTTGGGATTTGTGGTTTTGGTTGTTGAGCTCCTGTGGTTTTGCACAACAGGGATTACTGCCCTGAGTAGACAGTCGTTGCTGAAAGTTACTCCTACCAAGAAAAACAAGTTACTAGTACAAAATGGAGCTGATTTCCAACCATTCCTACCAAAGAAAAATAAGTTAGTACAAAATGTAGGACCAATCTTATCATATTTCTCAACCCACTAAAACTGAGCTCTAGTAAAATACTCCCTCCATATTAAAATATAAGATGTTTTAGATATTAAGCATTTTTCAGATACGGATGTACCCATGCATGTATTAGTATGTAGATTCACTCATTTCAATCCGTATGTGTTCCGTGTTGAAATATCTAAAACATCTTATATATTTTTACGGAGAGAGTATTTAACTTCCTACAGCCTTTGTTCATATTCTTAGAAAATATACTTAAATCCGTTATATGGGAAATGCTAATACTCAGATAATTTACCATGCTCCATTTTTTCTAGGTCGGTGCCACTGACCCCTCCTCCAAAAATATAATTTACTTATAGGCATAGTATGTGACTATAGCTAAGCATATACTCCCTCCATACAAAATATAAGATGGATAAATATGGGTGTAACCAACGTTGACCATCGATGTATCCAAAGTTATATGAACCGGACATGGGGGAATAATTTAATTGTATTAATATTAAAAAATCATGTTATAGTTTTTAACTTTGCTTTGTACGCATTAAGCTTAAACTCTAGTTAAAATCATGCATATTAGTTAAATTCGTCTTTATTTTTAAACGTTGGCCATACATTGGCCTTGTCTTTCACTAAGACATTACTAACACACATCACCAAAATAGAAAACTCCTCCTTTATCTCAAAGTAAGAGATATAAAAAAATAATGACACATTAAAAAACAAGGTGCTTCCAAATACCCACCGGCGGAGCTACATGTACTAACCGTGCACAGGCACCCGGTAGAATTTATTTTGCCTTATAATTAACCTTAAAAATGGTGTGTGCACCCTAGCCCATGATTAATGCACCCGGGTGGCTTAAATCTGTCCTTCATCCTCTATAGACACTAATAGTGCACCCTGATCAGATTTTCTCTAACTCCGCCTGCAAATACCGGCACCTTGCTCAAATAGCTATAGGGCGCGCTATTTTTCTTCCTTGTTTGTGAGTGCAACGAGCATTTTAAAATTGTGGATAGGAGTAAGAAAACAAATGAGCAGCCAAAGGCCGACACGAATCGATAACGCAATTATGGAAAGGTCGAGGGGCCAATCCAGCAACAACCTCAGAGGAGATGCGCTGGTCCTGGACTCCTGGATAGGATGGGGAGGCAGCTTCGAGCCATGGCCGGTGTGGGTCGCCATTATTTCCGGCGGGGAGATATGCTTATCTTCGCTTACCACTAACCCACAGCTAGCTAGATTCCCACCCTTCCTCTGATTGAATGGGCCACGCTCGTGCACGGCCCCACTGTAAGTGTCTATGAAACCACTGCGTGGGAGTATGGAGTGTTGACTTAACGACATATTTTTTCCTTTTTCTTTTTTGACGAAAACTGAAACTACATCAATCGTTTTCCTAGGAACCTATACTTTACTTTGTTAATGACGTCTCCAACGAGCAAGTGTCGTTTTAGAAGAAAGGTCTCGTCTCCTTGCGAAGAAACTTATTGCTTAATCTATTGCATTTCGTCTTGACATTTGAGCAGATGACACGAGACCAAATAGCCAGGTTCCAGGATCAAGGAGGCGATGTTTTGGTTTCTCTCTTTGGCGGGTGCTGACGATGAAGGGATTTTGCTATTGTTCATGTATTTTTATCCCATCCAATCCTTGGCTCCTTGCCATCACTTTATTCACTTTGCAATTAGTAAAGTCGGTGCAGTAGAATATACTACAACTAGTGAACTCCTCTCGGCCGCGGCCGGAAGCTGGGCGGCAAAAGTTGCTTCTTGCAATTGGCTCAAGGCTTTGACCCGTCGAAATTACGGCATCACCAAACGATTGGAAAATTGTAATCAACTTTAAGACAGCACACGAAAAAAAATGAACATAATCATGGTCTATCCAGAGCTGTATGTCTCTGTAAACATCTTAGCACGCTCGCAAAGACAAACGTGCAACTGAAAGGCGGTCAGAACTTCAATGATAAGAAGCATGATGCCAAGTTGCATGTGAAATTGCTCCTGATCAAGAAATTCAATGGCAGCGGCTTCAACTCCACTCTCACCACATGCCATTGACCAGTCCATACGATCGGTTCCATGAATTGAAAATCTGCAAGGAATCTTGGTAGGATGTGCATTGGAGAATGCCACGCCAGTCCAACCATTCGGAGGTCGATTGCATAATAGTTTAGGTGAATTGCATGATCACTGTCTGTGATTAAATAAGTTAGTTTCCTAACAATCATCACAGGAAGAACAAGTGGGAACAAAATCTTACAGTGCTGTCGATTTTTCAGTATGGTAGCAACAAACTCCTGAAAGTAACCGAAATGCCAAAGTAACACCACAACTTGGCCATTCAACTGACAGCTGAGTTACAAGTTACAACAATGGTGTAAGTAAACACTAGGACTAGAGGGTAAGTTTCACATACACATTTGATCGGTAACTAGAGATATGCTCAGTTATTGTAAAGAGAAAACAAAAGGATTTACAACATGTTTCACTGGGTAGGAGCAATGTGATAAGCAGATTTCACTTTATTCTCCAAGAGGGAGACATGCTTATCAAACATGGACACCACCGCCTCGAACTCAGTCACCTGCTTGTCTATTGCGTCAATCTGGGACGTGTACTCTTCAAACCCTTGGTTTTTCTCATTCAGTTGCTCTACGAAGACTCGGAGACCTGAGGCAACATCTCCGTAGTTATTGTATTCCTCTGCCACACGTTGGTTCATCTTTTCAAGTAGTGCTAGCTGGTTGTTAGTTCCCTGAAAACAATGCAACGTCTTAGAAGAAAAACAACTGCAAACAAAGAACACATGTTGATTGTCAAGCTTCATGCGCTGACCACTATTCCAAAAGACCGATCTGATGGAAAGGGAGGGCAATCCACTTATACACTCAACACCCCTCCTCACATGTGACGGTCACAGACAGGTCAACATGTGTAAACTCAGAGGTAGGCGCATGAATAGAAGGGGCCTTGTACGTGGAAGGAGGGGGCATCAGCAATTTTTAGAAAATTGCGCGCCACACAGGACTCGAACTCGAGACCTTGGCTCTGATACCATGTCAAGCTTCATGCGCTGACCACTATTCCAAAAGACCGATCTGATGGAAAGGGAGGGCAATCCACTTATACACTCAACATTGATAACCTCTTAGAAAATTAAATCTGTGGTCTTTTGCTCAAGGTCAGATTAAGAAAAAGTTAATCATCATGGTTTGGTGAAGTTAATTACAATATGTCTACTCTATGCTACAAAAGCACTTTCGACCAAAACTCAAAGTACAACATTTATTGTTCAAATCGTCATAACACTTTGTAGGCAAATGTGAAAATAATCTGACTACTTGAGAGGTACAGTACCAAAAAGCTGATTAGTACACAGCACACCAGAAAACACCACAACACCAAGTGAATCGCCTACATTTTGTGCAAAGGTTTCTCAGTACCATTGATCTGCTTTTCTTTTCTTTTTTCCATCAAGTATATAAGAGAAGAGCGAAGCAATGTTCTGTGACTTCTGTTGCCAATCTGAATCATAAACTTGCAAAGAAGTACTCAATCTCTCTATCTCAGTTGACTACAAAAATGTAACATGCGATGTATTTTTGGCATGGAAGGACTCAATCTCTCAAGAAGCAGAGAAACCGAGCACAGGCGGCGGGCTGGCTTAATAACGAACTCAAGAAGATTCACGCCGAGATGCTCCCCAGCCAGCCCTGATGTTCTGCTAGTTTTCTTTCTAGTTTGTTGGCTAAGCTGTATGCCGCAGCAAGTTTGTTTCCTTACTTTGGCGAAGCTGTATGCCGCAGCATGTAATAACTTGGTGAACCTAAGGTTTTGTTAAGTCAAAGCCGGGCAGTAAAGGCCTTTTATCTAAAAAAAAAACGAGCACAGGCCGCACAGCCCAGGCTCTAAATCCTAAACACAGAGCGTGTTGAAATCACCATATAACCAACCAAGTTTTGAGCCTTCAAGCATTAATGAGAAAAATCCTAGAAAGCAGCATCCACATCTCATAGCAACTACTGATGCCCAGAAAATGAGACGCCCGGGTATTTATCTAGACCTACCAAATCAATGATAGAAAAGCCACTTTAACACTACCTGATCAGTGATTGCTTTCCTCTGTACTCAACAACACCAATGGGGTTGGCATGGCTGCCCGTTCTTACAATTGAGGCGTTAGAAACAAAATGGAGGCAAACGCCAACGAAGCCCCATGAGCTTATCAAATCCTGAAACATACTTAGACAATCCGTGCACCAGTTCAACTACGAAACCTGAACGAACAACGACTGGACGGGTCCTACGCTATGGGTCATGACACGATTCTATCGCATTGGCTAATCAAATCAACAGCAAGAAATTGGGAGTGTGCAGATCAGAACCAAATCGCTCTTCTTCTAAGTCCAATCGTGCATACAGCTGCAATCAGCGAACTAGGAGAAGACCGTGATTTGCCGGAGAAGGCGCGAGGGGTGGTGAACGGACCTGGAGCTCGCCGCGGACCATGAGGGAGACGTTGGTAAAGAGCTCGGCCAGCGAATCCGCGAGCTCGTCTCGTTTCCCCGCCGCCTCCGCCTCCTCCTTCGCCGGGGTCGCCATCGCCGGCGCTTTCTCCCGCGCCGTACGGTATCTCGGAGGGGAACCTGGCTTGGGCTTGTCCGCTTGTGGACTTCTGTTTGGAGTTAAACAAGTTCCATAGGACTGGGCCGTCAACGGGGCCCAACCCGTTTAGGAACCTCAGCAGTTCCTTCGATAGCCATTATTAAGCTATTTATTCGGTTAGATCTCGTACCTTGCATACCGCTAGGGTTTCGCTACCGACTCCGGCGTTTTTTCTGATCGCCGGCGAGAGGGTCTCCAATTCCCACGATCCCGATCCGTCTCCCTCCCCTACTGCAACGGGAACCACTCGGGCTGATCAAGGGGTCGGCTAGTTCGACTGCCCGGCCTTGGTGGGTCTCCTAGCCTAGGGTTTTGAGATCGGATCGAGTCATGGCGACGGCAAGAGAGAAGGGCGAAGCTAGCGAGATGGGAGAGGCCAGTGGGGCGAAGGACCAGTCGTGCCCTGAACCTTCGCTGGAGGAACTGCTGGATAGTCTGAACCTACGGGGTGAGGACATAGGTGGAGTTTTCGTTCCCAAAGATGAGGTCGAGACTTTGAAGGAAGAAACTAAGTGGATGGCTGTTATGCGTGTTCTCACGTCGAGGCCGTTTAGCGCGACTTCGCTGAAGAAGACGATGAGTTATGCCTGGGCGCCAGCTCAGGAGATTGTCTTTAGGGATCTGGATGGTGGCAAGTTCATGATTAAGGCCAACTGCCTTGGTGACTGGAAGAAGATAACGGAACAAGGGCCTTGGATCTTTCGCGAGCAGGGTCTGCTGATCGAGAAATACGACGGGAGCTGCAAAGCCTCTGAAGTGGAACTGAACCGCATCCATGCCTGGGTTCAGATACATGACGTCCCGGAATTATATCGCAAAAAACAGATAGTCTCGGGCCTGGCTGCCAATGTCGGAGAGGTGATTGTTGTTGATCTGAACCCCAGGTCTGAAGGGGGAGATTTTGTACGGGCTAGGGTCTGGCTGGACGTGAGGAAAGAACTCACTAGGTTTGTCTCCATCAAACCGGAGGGGCTCCCTCCGGTTGTCATGCGAGTGAAGTTTGAGAAGCTACCACGTTTCTGTGCAGTGTGTGGTCTCCTTGGCCACATGCAAGAAGAATGTGGCTCGGGTGTGCACTCCCCGGGGGAGGTGAGGTTTGGAAAATGGATGTTGGCAGATACGCCCTGGAACCGTGCGCAGCTGTATCTTGGGGAGGTTTC
This sequence comes from Poa pratensis, assembly GCA_947311845.1. Taxonomy (NCBI): domain Eukaryota; kingdom Viridiplantae; phylum Streptophyta; class Magnoliopsida; order Poales; family Poaceae; genus Poa; species Poa pratensis. Next base: position 10,710,902 of record CAMZMU010000099.1, on the reverse strand, counting down.
CCCTACCATGGTATCTAGAGCAAGTTGATAGACAGAAAATAAACCATGGTAGAAAATTTTTATAAGAACTCTCAAATCCACCTTAGGTTGCACCTTCTTGTGCAATTCCAAAATTCTCGCCCAGGCATTCCTAAAGGATTCCCCACCTTTCTGCCTAAAAGTAATAATTTCTCCCACAGGTGGCACTATGGAAAAGGATCAGAGCTAGACATGATAACTAACAGAAAACAAAACTGAAAATAAACTAAATGCAAGTAACTAGTTTTTTTTGTTTTGATAATTGAAAGCAAACAAGATAAAATAAAATAAACTAAGCAAGACAAAAACAAAGTAAAGAGATTGGAAGCGTGAAACTCCCCTTGCAGAAGACTGGTTGTAACTCGGGAGGGTTCAGAACCTCTTCCCGGCAACCTGCCGGAGAGGAGAATCGTCACCGGAGGCTTCTACATCGCCATGCCTGCCTCCGGAGTGATGCGTGAGTAGTTCATCCTTGGACTACGGGTCCATAGAAGTAGCTAGATGGTTGTCTCTCCACTTTGTGCCATCATGTTTAGATCTTGTGAGCTGCCCTACATGATCAAGATCATATTATTGTAATGCTACATGTTGTGTTTGCTGGGATCCGATGGATATTGAATACTATGTCAAGTTGATTATCAATCTATCTTATATGTTATTTAAGATCTTGCATGCTTTCCGTTACTCGTAGATGATTTGGCCAAGTAGATGCTTGTAACTCCAAGAGAGAGTATTTATACTAGATAGTGGGTTCATGCCTCCATTTTATCTGGGACAGTGACAGAAAGTTCTAAGGTTGTGGATGTGCTGTTGCCACTAGGGATAACCTAACGATGCTATGTCCACGGGCATATGTGTTTGTTTACATTACGCGTTTTACTTAATGCGATTATCCGTTGCTTGCAACTTAATACCAACGGGGACTCGGATGACAACCCGGCGGTGGATTATTAGTCATAGATGCTGTTGGATAACGGTCTATGTATCTTGTCGTAATGCCCAATTAAATATCATAGTAGTCATCATGTCATGTATATGCATTGTCATGCGCTCACTATTTGTCAATTGCCCAGCTGTAATTTGTTCACCCAACATGTTAGTTATCTTTTATGGAGAGACACCACTAGTGAACTGTGGACCCCGGTCCATTCTTTTACACTGATTAAACCACCACAAACTGCAAACTGTTCCTTTTTCATTCTCTGCAATTAAACATCATTTTCCACACCATACGTTTAATCCTTTGTTTTCAGCAAGCCGGTGAGATTGACAACCTCACTGTTTCGTTGGGGCAAAGTAGTTTGATTGTGTTGTGTGCAGGTTCCGCGTTGGTGATCGAGTAACGGCGCCACCAACAACCTTCTGAAGAGTTGCTGCTCCTACTGGTTCGACAACCTTGGTTTCTTTCTGAGGGAAAACTTGCTGCTGAACTGCATCATACCTTCCTCTTGGGGTCTGCCAACGAGCGTGTGATTCACGCCATCAGGCATCATCTCACCTCCCTTGGTTGTGCATCGGTGACTTTAATGAAGTACTCCTTCGGGAGGAGCATATGGGTGTCAATGAACGGAGTAATTCTCAGATTCAGGCATTCAGGGACACAGTGGATATTTGTGGGCTAATGGATCTTGGATTTGTTGGCAACCCATGGACCTTTGAGAAGAAGGTTTCCGGAGGTTCTTACTGTCAGGTGCGATTGGATAGGGCTTTGGCCTCACCCAGCTGGTGTGAGCGTTTCCCTTTGGCCACGCTGCATCACCTAACAGCGGCGGCATCGGATCACTCGCCCATTCTGCTCCGCCATGAGCCAGCTCGGGAGAGTGTGCGTGCACCTCGCATGTTCAGATACGAAGCTATGTGGGAGTCCCACGAAGATTTCAGTACTATGATGGGCGATGCATGGTTAGCTGATACGTGCATGTCAATGCATGGGCTTGAGAGGAAGCTGAAAGGCCTCTCGGATTCGTTGTCCAAATGGGGAAAACTACCTTCGGCAATGTCAGGAGGGAAATCAAACAACTGCGACGTGATCTTGAGGTTCACCGGGGGTTACCAGACCGGGTGGGCCCTTCCTATGAGGAGACCAAGATTGTTGAGCGTTTGCTAGAGTTACAATTCCGTGAAGAGACGATGTGGCGACAGCGTTCGCGCATCCAATGGCTAGCGGAAGGTGATCGTAATACTCGTTTCTTTCACTTACGTGCTAGCAAGAGGAAGAGAAGAAACCGTATAGGACGGCTTGCTCGTGCAGATGGATCGATTACTGAGGATCCCACCGAAATGAGTTCAATGGTGACTTACTTTTATCAGCACTTGTATACTACCGAGGGGACGACCGGCATGGCAGAGGTTCTCAACTCGGTTCCAGTTACAGTCACAGCGGAGATGAATGGGAAATTGATCGCTCCTTTCAAGGAGGAGGAGGTGAAGCTTGCTTTATTCCAGATGTTTCCGCTGAAGGCCCCGGGGCCTGACGGTTTTCCTGCACATTTCTTCCAAAAGCACTGGGACTTATGTGGGGAAGAAGTCACTAGAGCTGTTCTTCGCATTTTGCGTGGAGAGGACAGCCCAGAGGGGATAAACAAAACGTTTGTAGTTCTGATTCCGAAGGTGGCAAGCCCTGAAGAACTGGGGCAGTTTCGGCCCATCAGTCTATGCAACGTGATCTATAAAATAGCCTCAAAGGTTCTTGCAAACCGGCTGAAGATTATCCTCCCAAAAATCATCTCGGAGGAGCAGTCCGCTTTCGTCCCTGGTAGATTGATCACGGACAACATAATTGCAGCATATGAGTGTTTGCATTTTATGAAGAGGAATGGGGAAAGAAACACCAACATTGCGCCCTAAAGTTGGACATGCGGAAGGCCTATGACCGTGTGGAGTGGGACTACCTCCGGGCTATTATGCTTCGCATGGGTTTTCATATACATTGGGTGGACCTCATCATGAAACTAGTCACTTCGGTTTCTTTTTCGGTCTTATTCAATGGGGTTCCTCTGGATGATTTTCGACCGTCTAGAGGCCTGCGTCAAGGTGATCCGATATCCCCTTACTTATTTTTACTAGCAGCAGAGGGCCTGTCTGGCCTCCTAAAGAAGAGTCGTCAATCATCGCATCTCCAAGGTCTTCAAGTGGCACCCACAGCCCCGGCAGTGAACCACCTCCTTTTTGCGGATGACAGCCTGCTGTTTGTGAAAGCAAGTGAAGAGGGAGCAAGGGCAGTAAACGATTTGTTGGAGAAATACTGTAATGCTTCAGGTCAGTGGGTGAATTTGGAAAAATCCTCAGTCTTTTTCAGCAAGGGTTGTCCAGAGAACACAAGGCAGCGTGTGAAGGATATCCTAAATGTTCCTAACGAGACGCTGAACGAAAAATATCTTGGCATGCCTTCGGATATTGGTAGGTCAAAGAGTGGAGCTTTCAAATATCTAAAGGAGAGGATTTGGAAGAAGGTACAGGGCTGGTTGGAACAGATCCTTGCTTCGGTTGGTAAGGGAGTTTTAATCAAATCTGTTGCACAAGCCATTCCTACTTTCTCAATGTCTTGTTTCAAGCTACCCATCGGTTTATGCAAGTCTATTAATTCTATGCTCGGAGGCTTCTGGTGGGGGAACAAGAATGGCAAGAGGAAGACAGCGTGGGTATCATGGGAAGTTATGTGCTCTCCCAAATATGCTGGCGGCATGGGCTTCCGTGACATCGAATTCTTCAACCTGGCAATGCTTGCGCGTCAGGCTTGGCGCATTCAAACAAACCCGGATGCGTTGAGTGCCAGAATTCTTAAGGCAGTCTATTATCCGAGTACAGACTTCCTTGAAGCTACACTGGGATCGTCACCGTCGCAGGTGTGGCGAGCCCTTGTGGAAGGCCGTGACGTGATGAAACAGGGCCTAATCCGGCGCATTGGTACCGGAGAAGCAACCCACGCGTGGAATCAGAACTGGCTGCCAAGAGATTACATGCTTCGGCCTCTCGCTTGCTGCAAAGCAGAGCCACCGGAACGTGTCTCGTCCTTCATCGATAGTACCACATGTACTTGGAAGGTTGACAAACTCGAGGAATACTTTCTGCCCATGGACAGTGAGGTTATTCGGTCCATCCCACTGAGTACTTGGCGCATGGAGGACTCATGGGCATGGCACTATGAAAAGAATGGGACACTAACTGTCCGATCAGTTTACCGCCTCTTAATTCAGACAAAAAAGAGGAGGGAAGATTGGCTATATGAGCGGCCGGCTGGCTCTAATGAAGCAGGCGAGGGCAAATTGTGGAAGAAGCTGTGGAAGGCTCAGGTCTCACCAAGATCCGGGTGTTTCTGTGGCGGCTTGCTCATCAGTCTTTGCCTACAGGTGATGTTCGTCATCATCGCAACATGGCTGACTCAAATGCTTGTTCTATGTGGTCAGGCTGATAGCTGGAGGCATTCTCTGATCAGCTGCATGGTGGCGCGCTGCGTATGGGCGCTGACCGATGAAACAGTCCTAGAACATATGTGCAGATCACAGGAACCCTCAGCCAAGAACTGGTTGTTCTTGATGATAGAGACGCTGTCTAATGAGGAGTTTGCAACGATGGCGGTAACCCTATGGGCCATCTGGTATGCTCACCGAAAAATCATACATGAAGGCGAGTATCAAAGTCCGCTCTCCACACACTTGTTCATTGAGCGACTTTTACAAGAAATATCCTTCTCCAGTCAAAGAAATGGATCGAAGAATAGGGGTGCACAGCAGTCCCATCCGAGGTGGATTCCTCCACCTTCGGGGTGCGTGAAGATAAATGTTGATGCAGCGGTATCTCGCGCTGGCAATGGTGGTGCTCTTGGAGCAGTCTGCCGCTCGGAGGATGGTTCCTTCATGGGAGCATCGTCGCTCGTAGTGGAGGGTGTTTCTGACCCTGCTACGCTCGAAGCTTTAGCGTGCAGGGAGGCGTTGGCTTTGGCGGAAGACCTTAATCTCCGCCAAATCGTCGTAGCAACCGACTGTCTCTCCGTCATCAACAATATGAGGCAGGACTATGCAGGAAGCTACAGCATGGTTATCCAGGAGGTTAAAGCAAGAGCGGCTAGGTTCCTGGAGGTTGAGTTCAAGCACGAAAATAGACGTTCAAACTCAGAAGCTCATTCAGTAGCTCGTAGTGTCATTTCATGTGGTGTGGGACGTCAGGTGTGGCTCATCCAACCTCCTGATGGTCTTTGTATCCCTTTTAACATTCTAGAGTAAAAGTAGCTAGAATCTCAAAAAAAAAAAAAAGCAGTTCCTTCGATACCCAAAAAAAAGGAGTTCCTAGGATGAGTCTTGACAATAGCGGTCCCAGCAGTGATAACTACAGAAACCACAACAAGAGCAACTTTTTAGATAAGGAGCATATATTAATATCGCGAAAATACCAATTACACCCAGCCTCTATAATAACGCGTCGCCCTAGCGGCCAACGGATGCACACAACTCAGAATAAAAAGAAGAATTACAAAAAAAAAATCTCGCTACAGTGATCTATTCTTGTAGCAGCAGACCTAACACCACCAAAACAGAACCAGAAGTCCAGCTTCTCCAAAAGCGACTCCTCCAAATAGGGAACAGTGCTCAAACGCCGTCGTCGCCCTGATCATAGATCATAGGTTTACACCCTGAAGAAAGTCCGCATTCTAAAAAACAATGCCTTCAACAAATCCATTGTCAGGCACAACCAATTAAGGCCAGACATTGGGTTTTCACCCTGAAAGTTTAGACTCTGAACTTCAAGCCAATTACACCCCACTTGCCATTGTCGCTGCTCCAAGTCACGAAACGCCAAGCCAATCTCTTACTGCCACCAGGACTCGAACCACCATTACTAGTCCTCAAATTTCGGCTTCCATGTCATTCTCCGCACACTGACTTCATCATGGAACAGAATATGTTCACGATGGCAACAGACTGCAGAGCTTCGCGACGCTTCCTCTAAAACCAAACGGCCAGAAAAAACATGACTGCGCGTGGCCGAATCCCACCCGATCCGGCAATCTCCAGGCTTGAGTTGCCCAATGGAGTTCGCCGGCGGAGCCTTCCGGAACTCGACACTCCGGCCACATCAATGAAGACATGCATTAAGTAGATCTTCGTCTTTGGGGGAGAGGGATCCAAGGACCGCCACCTTTATTGGGCAGATCGGCCGGCCCCCACGCCGCCGCCCGCCATGCCCGAGGCCGCCGCCCCGGTGTCCAAGTTGTGTAGGTAGACAGCAACCCATCCTTGGCGCGCAGGATGAAACAGAGGAAACTCGGAGCCCTCCTAGCTGGCCGAGCTCTCCCCACCGCCGCTGCGCGCCTCAGGCCGCCGTCGACCCACATCACGACGGCTGGAGTTGTGGCCACGAGCGCCGCCGCCGCCACTCCCGGCCGTGACCAGTAGGCGCCCCGCCACCGCCCATCGCACGGGCCAAGCCCAGCGGCGCCTCCGGCAGCGGTGGAGGGAGCAGAGGGAGAGAGGGGCGGCTCGAGCGCCGGCGGCTGGGTTGCCCCGGTGCGGCGACGGCGCCGCCGCATTGGGGTCGCACGAGGGTTAGGGTTAAGGGAACGGTTCGGTTCCACCAATGCAGATATCAACAAGAGCAACTGATATAGCAGATGTGTACCGCATGAATCTATGACCAAAGATGTTTTATTACTCCGAAATGTTTGACATGGATTTGTCAAAATATGGATGTATTTACACATTAAAATATGTTCCATATTTAGACAAATATGTGTGAATCATTTCCAAACGGAGGGAGTAGTATTTAGTTCAGATACCATCAGAAAAGAAAATAGCATAATGCAAATCTCTTTCTTGAATATAGCACAGACTTACCCAATCGCTTAGAGCTCACCAAACACGGAGCAAACACAAAATAGAGTTGTGGCGAAAAGAACAACCGGACGAGAATTCCACCAATGAGGCCCAAACCACCCCTCAAAGACACCCTGGTGAGTGGTGATGAACAACATTTGTAGATGTTCCAGTTAGCACATCACTAGAAAATGATGAACGAACAGTACCAACAATGGTACGAGGTGTATTGGCAACTTCCGACATTCAAATTACAACTCTAGATCACAAGTAAGCATAACAAAAATGGGTTGTCTGGTTGTGTCATAGGCATACCAACGATTACCATGTATACAGTCATAACGCCAAGGTTGTTTATCACCACAGATGCTCGCAGCACGATCCTGCCCCATTGTCGAAAAGTGTAACCCATGAGCCGCCCATAGAATGTAATGTTGCCCTGGTGGCTGCACCTGAGCAGCATGTCAAAGGGTGCCTCGGTGAGCCATGCCACAAGGATGATCATCAGGATACCAGGGATAATGCCCAGCATCTTGATACTCAGCCGGCAGGGCCATGATCCAGCCTTTACGATGGTCGTCGACAGACTGAAAACTGCACCAGGGAAAGAAGCTCCATTGAAGTCATGGATACAATATCCCTGTATTCCCGGTTCCGCCTTTAACAGGAGGAGTTGTGTGGTCGCATCTCCCATTTCACTAGGTGAGTTGTCGCCGATCCCCATTTGTTTCAGTCTCCTGCATGTGCAAATATTTAATTAGGAAGAACTGAACCTTGATACTCCTACTGAATTCGAGTTCCTTTATTACTTTTCTTCAATCCTTCTTTTGTAGGAAAACTTGTCGTGAATTAAGACAACAGAGTATCAGGTTTATTTGTTTAGGAATTATACTGGTCACGAATATTCAGGAAAGAACTAGGATTTCAAGTTATAGCTCAGTAATGACACACTTTGGCATGATAGACGAATAAGGAAACAAACTTGGAGCACCTTGCCACAGGATAAACCGCCTAAGGTACTCCAATGCCAAATCCTTATAGTAGATAATATTTAATGTAGGTCCAGTCAGAAGATGTTCAGTACAACAAATCCTAACAAAGTTCCCCAGGGAATAATGGGATACCAATCTGCTAACTTGAATGGGGACAAAACCCCAGTCAGGTAACCCAATCCTACCACCATGGATCCATGTCCACAACGAAAAAACGAGGAGCATATCATACCTCTCCAGAGCCCTAGCTGAAAGCAGCGAAGAATGCAGATGGAGTGAGGGAGAAGAATTTTGTGCGCGCATAGGCAGAGTGCTCCCCTCCCTCCCCCACCTGCTGTCTTCTTATAGGCGAATGCCACGCGCGGCGTCCGTCTCCTCTTATCCTAGAAGAACCGGACAGGTTCCTGCCTTCCTGTCCGCCGCAAATGTTTTCTGTAACAAATACTACCTCCGATCCGGAAAAACTGTCGTGAAGTGTACATGAATTTTGTACTAGTGCAGTTTATTCTCCGAGACAGTTAATGAGGACTGGAGCGAGTAGTTTACAGGACAACTATTTCAAAACCACAAATAGTTCAAATGACAAATAGCTCACATCATAAATAGTTCAAACAAGACATATTTCACATCACAGAGGAAGGTAAACAACAAAAAGTTCAAATGACAAATAGCTGACACCACAAATGATGGTCAGCCCGATGTGTTGTAGTGGCGAGCGATGATCTCTTCCTGCTTGTCCTTGTAGTATTGTTTTTGTCCAGCACTCATACCACTAGTGTCCATGGACATGATTTTCTCTTCTAATTCAAGTTGTTTTCGTGCCTCCTCCCTCTCTTGTCGTGCTAGCTTCCTCTCTTGCAATGCAATCTGCTTCTCTTGCAATTCAAATGCTCGCGCATACCGAGCATTTTTCGTGGCCTCTTTGATCTTATCCCTCTCTAACTTCTGTGCCCAAAAAGTTTCTAATAATAACTTGCAACCACTACTATCAGATGCAGAAGCTTTATCTCTTCGTAAATGTTCTTTCTCGTGTTTCATGTCAAGAAGTATTTGCTCTATTTCAAGATCATGGTGCGTGCCCTGCAGTCATCATCATTGTAAGTCGTACCTGGACTTGCATCTATGGTCTTCTTCTGTTTTTTCTGAGAAACCAAATAAGTCTGCCACTTTGGATATTTCTCGAACTCTAAATAGCAATGCATTAATGTAAATGGCTTCCTTTTAGGATCTCTGGCAATATACAAAAGTGTGCCTCTTCTTGCTGCACCAAAAAATGCATTGTTAAAGCTTGCAAACAGCACACATGGAATATTTGAATCGAATTAGAAGTTAAATGTGTACCCCTTCTGTGATAGTCATCCCAACACATTCACAAAACTTGCTCGTCTTTGAAGAAATAGTGTTGTAACGACAACTGAGTGCATTAGGATTACGCTCCGGCCATGACGAATTCTTGTGTTTGTTGTAGTGATCTGAAATCCTACCCCAGTAAGAACTTGAATGTTGATCTGTCGCGGGAACTGCATCCAAACTAGTGTTTGCCCATGCTTGTATCAATACCTTATCCTCTTCACTAGACCAATTTTTCCCTTTGATGAATTTTGCTTTTACAGATGCGGAAGGTTCTTGAGTTGGCAGCGTCACTTGCTCCCCAGCTGGACTTTCCATTAGTTGTTCTGAGGCAGTAATGCTCAACAATCCAAGAGAACTTTGGCGTCCTTCCATCTGCAAATAAGTGGCACAGAACACCACCATTAAGTTAGCAGTTGGCAATGAGTAGCAACAAAACTCAATTAGCAACATCTACAAATCAGTGCAAATTAACAGCTGCCAGCAGCCCAGAATTCAGTTCTAAATCGCACTAAAATTCAGCAAACAAAAGATAGCAGTAGAAGTTTTACAATATCATGTACCCAGTAATCGATCAATGAGTTCAAGAAATAAAGAAATCAACTAGGAACGACACAAGTCTGGCTAGAGAATCGATTCCGTTTGCTTGCGTGTTTTGTTTGCCAAGATGCGTCAAGCTGCTTGCTTTGAGGCATAACCTGTACGTGGGTGTGTTCCGGCCAAAAGCATCCGACAGAATCGAATTCATCAGGCAAGGAGCTAGCCAGCCTTGCTAGTAGCTGCGTGAATTCCGGTGAGATCACATCGGTGAGTCGACGCGTGCGAGTCGGGACCTGCGGCAAGAACGCCATCACAGCGAGCAGCAGCAGCAAAACAACTCACTGTTTTTCTCTATCTATCCAAAAATTGAGTACCAAAATCACCAGCAGACACGAGCAGCCCAGCCTCAAATCCTCATTCTCCATAGTCAGCACCAAACGAGCAGCCCGGCCCCAATCTTTCTACCACGCACGCGCAGCTGCAGGGGATGTACACGAGCTCGCAGGCGACGGAGCGCGAGAGCTCAGCACCACAGCGGCGGCCCAACACCGACGCGGCGCCGCCCACTCTGCCCCTCCTCCCAGTATCCCGCCCCTCTTCTCCTTTCCCCCACTAGCGGCCAAATCCGGAGCTCCGCGGGAAGGGCACCATCCCGGAGCGCCGCCGCCGCTCGGTCCACCCCACCTCGACGCGCCGCCGACCCCTCTCTAGCTCCCTTCCCAGGTCCCCAACCCCCCTGTGCCGCCGTCCCCTCTCTCACCATCTCTCTCAGGGAAGCAAAACGTACCTCGGGCCGGAGGAGGCGCGCGACGGTGACTTCGCTGGGGAGGCAGAGCTTGCGGGTCTCCAACCTCTCCGAATCGAGGCGGGAGCAAGGATTCGGAAGCGCGGTTTCGATTTGGAGGTCGTCGCACTCGTCCAGATGTGGACGATGTGATGAAAATGTGGACGATGCGCAAGATTAGACAAGCTGCTAGCGAGTGTTTTTCTGCACGGAACGTCTATATTTAATTTTATTTACACACTCGGTATACACAGGCTGCTAGATAGAGATGTTCAGAGACCAAGTGCACACCTCTGAATTGGATCACTGAATTCAGACTTCAGAGGTGTAAATCCAGTTGCCTAAAAAGTTACAATACATGACATAACTGTAGCACTGCCAAGAATGGTTAAGTTTCATGGAGCATTATTTATTGCACATAAAACAGCTCCCTCATCATCCATTTGTAAAATGATTGAATAAACATGTACAGAACCAAAATTGTTCCCTTTCTCGGAATAGGTACAAACACCCACAATGGTGCATCACAAATTTGCTCATCGAATGTTGAGCCGGCTTACATGTTCAGAGAACTGGACAAATGCAGCAAGGAATATCCTTTCGAGGTGTCCAAAACAAAAATTAATGGCCACCACGAAATCATATTTGCTTGACTGCGAAATATACCAGTTTAAGCCAACAATCACCCTTATTATTCCCGTAGGAGTATGGAACCTAGACCTCCGCCTTCCTGTAGATGATGTCCAACACATCGCTGTATAAGGCCACCGAATTGGAGAGCACAGCAAGCACAATCATGGTTACGGCTAAGATCTTGTCGCGCCTGGTCGCGACTCCATAAGAATCCCTACAGAATCAAAAGCAGAGTAATTATACAGCACAAATAAACCAAAGAGGCACCTACAAACGACTGAATAGTTGGTTACCTCAGTATGATCATAGCAGGAAATATGAAGCCAATAAGGACAGCAGCCGTGGCACCAGTGACTTGGAACGCGTCCCAGATGCTCGGTATGAAGTTAGCAGCAACATAAATCACAACAAGGAGTGAGACTGTGATGATGGTGAACCTTCGGTTGGAAATGCGCCTTGAGGTGGGGAATAGCAGTCCGTCCATGTTGAGCCTAAGGGCAAAGAAGACTATAGGGAAGACGAGCATGACATGGACTACGTAGCTCACTCTCACTACATCGTTGAACACAGAGCTGAATGGAATACGGAGGTCGGAGTCAAAATTAGCGAGCACATCAGATAGGGTGCCCTCGCCGAAGAGGAGATATGCAAACAAGCTTGTCGCGACGTAGACAGTCGAACAGAGAGCCAGTGAAGTTTGCACAATGGGCTTCGTCTGGGTTCTATCTTCCAGCTCGTTATCAATGTTGTGAACTGTCCATTTACGAAAGAGGCACATGTTTAGACATCAGAGAAATAACAGCAAGAGCAAACCAAGTGGGCAGTAGGAGACACACCATTGTAGTGGCAAATGTAGGCAGTTACAAGAACCGGCACAGCTGTAAAGAGTTCCCAGATGGAACTGATCTCATCTATCTTAGGGAAGAGTTTAGGAACCTCAGCAGTTCCTGCGATGAGTCTCACAATAGCGATCCCAGCAGTGATGACAACGAAAACCACAGCAAGAGCAACTGATATAGCAGATGTGTATCTCAATGAATCTATGAGCAAAAATGTTTTATTAGTATTTAGTAAAGGTACCGTCAGGAAATAGCATAATGTAAATCTCTTTCTTTAATGTAGCACAGACTTACCCAATCGCTTAAAGCTCACCAACGGAGCAAACACAAACAGGGTTGTGGCGAGGAGAACAATCGGACGAGAATTCCACCAATGAGATCCAAACCATCCCTCAAAAACACCCGGGTGATGAACACCATTTGTAGATGTTCCGGATAGCACGTCACCTAGAAAATAATGGTATGAGGTGAATTGCCAACTTCCCACACTCAACAATACAACTCTATATCACAAGTAAGCATAACAAAAATGGGTTGTGCCATAGGCATACCAATGATAATCATGTATACAGTCATAACGCCGAGGTTGTTTATCACCACAGATGCTTGCAATGCGATCCTGCCCCATTGACCAAAAGTGGCACCCATAAGCCGCCCGTAGGATGTAATGTTGCCTTCGTGGCTGCACCTTAGCAGCATGTCAATGGATGCCTCAGTGAGCCATGCCACAAGGATAATCATCAGGATACCAGGGATAATGCCTAGCATCTTGATACTGGCCGGCAGGGCCATGATTCCAGCCCCTACGATGGTCGTCGACAGATTGAAAACTGCACCGGAGAAAGAAGCTCCATTGAACTCATGGATACTATATCCTTTTATTCCCGGTTCCTCCTCGAGCGGGACGAGTAGTGTGGTCTCATCTCCCATTTCACTAGGTGAGGCGTCGCCGATCCCCTTTTGTTTCAGTCTCCTGCATGTGCAGATATTTAATTAGGAAACACAGAACCTTGATGATGAATTCGAGTTCCTTCATTGCAATTTCTCCAGTCCTTCTTTCATTTTTTTTGGAAGAGTACTGGTCAAAATTATTCAGGAAAGAACTAAGATTTCAAGTTACAAGCCACTAATGACACTTTGCCATGACATACAAACCACATGAAGAAACAGAGTTTTTTTTTTTTTTGAAACAGAGTTTGAGCACCATGCCATGAGAAAGAGAAACCACCTAAGATACTCCAATGCCCATCCCTTCCAGTACACACGATATCATACAGGTTCACTCGTTCAGTACAAAACAATGCACAAGCATTCAGCACAACATTCACAAATCTTATAATCTACCCCAAATCCTAACAAAGTTCTCCAGGGCATACCAATCTGCTAACTCGAATGGGGACAAAACCCCAGTCAGATAACCGAATCCTACCGCCATGGATCCATGTGGACAACTAAGAAACAAGGAGTGTATCATACCTCTCTAGAACCCCAAACTGGGATCAGCGAAGAATGCAGAGCGAGATCAGGAGAAGAATTATGTGCTTCGACGGAGTGCTCCCCCTCCCTCCCCGGCCTGCTGTCTTCTTATAGGCGTCTCCGCTTATCCTAGAAGAACTGGATGGGTTCCTGCCTTCCTGGCCGCCGCGTCGGAATTTGAAAAGGAAAGTATTAGACGCAGCCCAGATTGCGTCTCTGTCTTTCCTTCCAACAGTCGATCTTTGCTTCCTCTACTTGCCAGATTAGTTTATTCTTTGGCCGCTTGCTTGCCGCCACGCCTATTCTATGGCTTCCGGAGTGGCTGGTTCTTCTTACTTATCCGAAGGTCAGGGAGACGGACGAAAAATGGCGAGCCGTGCCGGTGCCGGTGGGCGACAGGCCGGTGGAAGTGTGCACCCCGAAGAAGAAGACGACGGCGATGTGAAGAAAGAACAAGGTGTTGCCGAGATTTTATTTTGTCCACCAGTGGTCCGATGTGAGCGAGAGCGACGGATCTACTGCTACTTTGGCGGTAGATTCTGCTGGGTTTGTTGTTTGTTATACACTCTGTTGGTGGAGAGCATTTGTTGCAGATGGTTATACACTTTGGATTAGGTACTTTGGATAAGTCCTGAAGGACGACTAGTTGAAATCGGACGCCGCGCTCTTTGTGAGAAATTTTATGTACGGTATGTCTTTTTTGTTATAGTGTCATTCTTCTACCAAGGTTTACGCGCAGATGTGAGTAAAACAACGTTGAGAACAATGAACAGTATTCACGTAGCAAGTAGTTACTTTAATTATACATGCATACGTTCGGAAAGGAGTATCTGCCAAGTTGCTACTCGGCAGCTGGTTTAATTATTCATGGATAAGCAAGGAAAAAATAAGATAAAAGAAGTGTTCTAGTGGCTCGTTTACATAATAAGAAAATAATAACAACAAAACACACATCTTAGCGTTTTTTTCACGAAATGCTTCACTATCTGCTGGTTGTAACTTCATATGTCATTCTTAGCTGTTGATGAATGAACCTACTGGTACAGACATCTTGTCTGCAATAAATAATGAGCATGAATTATATTATGTTGTATGAGGATGCAGTAGTAGCTTAGATAGTGTATTGCATTTACAATTTTACCTGATCAAGCTATGTCTGGTCACCGGTCTGAAATAGAGCTTTAGCTGGTCCTTTGCCACCACTATTTGACCTGTAAGTAGAAAAAATAGTGGAGCGTTAATGTTGTTCGTCGGACAGTGGCTATTCTTGGTTATAAAAGAAGATATGCAGCCAGAGGCAGCGATAAAATGAAAGAACAGGAAAAACTATAGTACTGATCTGATCAGTGAGAGGAAGACTAACCATTCTGTAGTGCAAATCTATTTAGATGTTAACCAATGCACCTTGCTCCCGACAAACATCAACTCTTCCACATGGGGCATTTTTTCCATGGAGTTACTTCACCTACATAAAGATGGTCTTGTGAAAACATAAGACTATAGCAACCTAGAAGCCAAGAGTGTAGCTACATCATGCAATATTTAACCTAGAGACAAATGGGACAGGGAAAATTGAATGAAAAAAATGAAACTGCACACTTTGATAGGGATAATGTGGATATTCAATCTCAACAGAGAAGCAGAGCACTCCCACTTAATTTCCAACTTATCTTTCACTCTAATCTGACCAAGATAGCAAAGCATTTCCAAGTAAGTTCCAACTGTTTCTAAATTTTCAGTCGTAAGGCGAAAACATTCCTGTAATAAAAAACTGGAGTAGCAGTGCTGAATTATGATGCCTTCAACACGATACAGAAAATATAAAACATATGAAATACACGAAAAGAAAAAGAAAAAATGAGCCAAAGTGTAATAAAGACAATGAGATAGGCAGAATCTCATAAAAGATGGTACCTGGACTGACAACATGGAGGGGAGCAAAGACAGTAACCCATACATCAAATAGCAAATGCAATTTTAAGACCATATATTTCAGAATAGCCCAACAATTAGTACTGAACTCATGGTTAGCCTAATAAAAATGCTACATGTCCAGAAAATGAGAAAACTATTCCCTTTCCTCAAATTTCATCTACATGGTATAACATATTACTATGCCTGAAAGATAACATTGCCTAGCATCCTTAATATTTGAACAAATATCTGTAAATTCAGTAATGACAGTTAAGCTTGTTGTAGTTGGCAAGAGGAGGCGTCACATAATGCATCTTCTGAGAGGCACCAAAACAGCACATATATGTTCCCGAACAAATAAAGTGTGTTGCAATCAAAATCCCCAAACAGCACCAGAGCAATAAGGAACTGGAACAAAACCTTAATAATCAAGTCTTTCTCAAACTCTCACACAAGAAATGAATGCATGTTCAATTGAAGCAACCAAAACTCATGTATGTAAAGTGGTTTATGATCCATAGTTGAAAAATGCAGAGGGGAGTATAAACTTTCTCAGAAAATAAGCCAGTTGCATACATTAGAAAGTTGATCTCTGACACACATGTTGAAGAAAAGCTACACGACCACCATGGGCTTTTAGCCTTCTATGATTCTATCATATTATCCTACATAGGAAAATAATAGACACGTGTATAAATCTGGAAGTTACTTGGACGGATCATATTCTTCTTAACTGAAATAATAATCATACTACTATATTCGAAGCAATAAGAAATAAATTGAGCCAAAGTGCAAAGAAGACAATGAGATAGGTAGAAACTCAGAAAAGATGGCACCTGGACTGACAAATTGCGTTCTCGGGTTTTTTCCGTGTTTAATCCGGATAATTGAATTTGGCGGGGCGGCTACAGCCTGAAATATAATGCAATAAGTCAGATCAAGACTTAGGTAAAACTTGTGCAGGGGATGAATTAATAAAACTGAAAGGGTGTGTACATGTACCTTTAGACGCCATAATTATTGCCAGATGAGAAGAAGGTGAATAGACGACGGTCTTGTCCATGTCGCATTTGTACTCGGCTGCTACGAAGGGTGTGGCGAGAGGGCTAACGACCGTCCGCCAAGGAAAAAGTTAACACGGTTCTATATATCACGGTAAAAATTATTCGTTTAGTATATCACAACAACACGAATGAACCATGCAAGTAATGAATCACCAACCAAATACATCAGAATCGATTTTTTGTACTGAAAAAGAAAGCACTCCTCCATGTAAGTGTACAACTCTAGCTTGATTTCTGCTGCTGCTACTGCATTTTATTAAGCTTGAAAAAGAATTAAGCTTGATAGATCTTGAGACTTCAAGGGTGATCCATCTCTTAAAAATGTAAATAAATGATCAGGGACTAAGAATTAAAAGAATCGCGTTCATTAAATCAATTGGAGTAGAAGGAAGATAAACACAAATACTAATTGACTGTAACCTTATGAATCGAGAAGTGCAACCAGGAAGTTTATACTCCAAAGAACAGGCTCGCACTTCGTTTTATCTGCTGATCTGCAAGACAATGACATATATTTTCCGGGAATTGAAGTGAAGAAGAATTATTTATGTTAGACTGAACTAATTGTCAGGAGAGTACGCGGCTATAAGAAAATCAACTAAATAGAGATTACAACCCTACGTGCAATGAAACATGAGAAGCCACAGAGCAAAAGAACAAAGAAAGATTACCTCGGCCAGATGTGCAAAAGACGATTGATCTGCTAAGAGTGTGGTGAATAACAATGCACGGAGATAGAAAAATAGCCATGCTCAGTAATACAACAATTGGAAGTGACTTGCTAGAACTTTGCTATCCAGAATATCTGCAAATGGAAATTCAAAATGGAAACTGGAGTAAAATATTTGGTACTCAACAAAAAATACAAAATAGCAATCAAAGATTCAAAGCAATAAAAATTGCAATCAATGTTTTACTAAAGAGCCTCATCAGATTGTTGAGGAATCTGACTGTAATCTAGAGGCAAGTAGTACTAAAATAGAAACTAAACTAACCCCTAATGGCGTGATAAATAAATGAAAGATTGTCCCTAGATTGGATCATCTTCCACTTTTTCTTATCAGTAATTTCAGTAGTTGGCTTTTTCGCCGTGGTGATAGTACAGCAAAAAGATTGACCCTAGATTGGATCATCTTCCACATTTTCTTATCAGTAATTTTAGTAGTTGGCTTTTTCGCCGTGGTGATAGTACAGCAAACATATACTCAAGTTTAATCGTACTCCCCACAGTGGATCAACTTCAGCCAGCAGTCACTACTTTAGAATAAATTGACAGTAAAGAGCTATTGTTGGCTACCTCAATGATACGCCCAGGAACGCTGGATCAGCCTGCTCTACAACACAACAACGCTGGATCAATTAATATGCCCCGATGATAAAGCTCGGTTGGCAACCTCCAGCAAAACTCCTCATGTCAGCGTCGCCTCTAGCATCGTCAGTCGGTGGCGTCGTTTACAGAGGTTTTGCAACGTACTCCTCAGTGCCTGATTTCCTAACCTGCCTGAACGAAAAGAGAAAACAAAATAAGGGAAAGATATGAGTGTCACGGAAGGCACGCCATAGCCAAATCGAGAGGTACTATGTGACCAATGGTGGCGTCGCAGCGGGCAAACCTGAGAGAAGCAGCTCCCACTGTCGTTGTGTTGCCTCATATGCAGCGGGCGACGGCCTTGCCGTGGACGGGCCTTGTATTGCACAGGATGAGCATCGACGACCGGGGTCCAGAGTCAGGAACTTGGTGTCGGAGCGTCTTGTGCTGGAGGCAGCCGACGGCAGCGACAGCAGCGAGCTGGGATCCAAATCCAGAACCAGGAGGGTTTCCTGCCCAAATGGCAGGGAAGAACTGAGCTCTCCGTGCAGTCCTCTCTCCTTGCCCCCGCATCCACACGGAGCTTCTGGGCGAATGGAAGGAGGCCGGAACGGGTTCGCTCGGCGGCGGCGCCAGCGCGTCTTCTTCGCCCGAGGCGGCGCCCGCTGATGCATGTAAAATGCATACATGAACTTTGCACTTTAATTGCTTATATTCCAATCATATTTGCATCATATAAGGGTTATATCAATGTTTTACAATGATTTTGGGAATATTTCATAGTTTTTCCATTTATTTGGAATTAACCCTGTTTTTCCAGAAAACGTCTTTTTTAGTGTTTCAGACTTTCCGAGAGCTTCGGGACTCCAAAAAGGGCAAGGCCAAAGAGCACGGTTCAGAATTTTCGAGACGAACGTAATGGGCTTAAATTGAAGACCAGAATCCCAACAGGCTGGAAATGGGAGGGTCCCACGCGGCCTAAAGTACATGGCCGCGTGGGCCCAGCTCGTTTCCACCTCGGAGCTCCGTGGCTGATGGCTACGTGTTGGTGAACCCCAAGAGGAAGGTTATGATGTAGACAGCAGAAGTTTTCCCTTGAATAATCTACCCAAGGTTATCAATCCAGTAGGACATGACGATCTATCGGAAGGTTGTTGATGTTGACTCCCCCTGGCGCTAGGGAGTTTGCACCAACGTGGAATCTGCACAGACACAAACCAGAACTTTGCCCAACACGAAACAGAGAGGTTGTCAATCTCTCCGGTCTTGCAGAAACAAAGAGTTAAACGTATGGTGTGGAAAACAGCAGGAAAAACAGCAAGTAACAGGAAACAGATGATTGCGGCAGGTTGTGTAAACAGTATGAGGAAATTGGACCAGGTGGTGCCTGGTTGACGGGAGAGTATTTGAGGATGATGATGATGGTGATGATGAGTACTTCCCCGGCAACGGCGCCAGAAAACAGCTTGATGGCTACGTGTTGGTGAACCCCAAGAGGAAGGTTATGATGTAGACAGCAGAAGTTTTCCCTTGAATAATCTACCCAAGGTTATCAATCCAGTAGGACTTGACGATCTATCGGAAGGTTGTTGATGTTGACTCCCCCTGGCGCTAGGGAGCTTGCACCAACGTGGAATCTGCACAGACACAAACCAGAACTTTGCCCAACACGAAACAGAGAGGTTGTCAATCTCTCCGGTCTTGCAGAAACAAAGAGTTAAACGTATGGTGTGGAAAACAGCAGGAAAAACAGCAAGTAACAGGAAACAGATGATTGCAGCAGGTTGTGTAAACAGTATGAGGAAATTGGACCAGGGTCCACAGTTCACTAGTGGTGTCTCTCTCAGAACAGATAACTAGCATGTTGGGTAAACAAATTACAGCTGGGCAATTGACAAATAGAGAGGGCATAACAATGCAATACATGCCAAGATGTCTACTATGAAATCTAGTTGGGCATTACAACAAAGTACATAGACCGTTATTCCAACCGCATCTATGCCTAAATAATCCACCTTCAAGGCAGCATCCGCATCCTATTCAGTATTAAGTTGCTAACAACAGATTATTGCATGAAGTAAAGTGTGTAATGTAATCAATACAAGTGCCCTTGGACACTGCACCAATGTTTTATCCCTAGTAGCAACAGCACATCTACCATCTTAGACCTTTCTGTCACTGATCCAGATATCTAGAGACTGAACCCACTATCGAGCATAAATACCCCCTCTTGGAGTCACAAGCATCTACTTGGCCAAAGCATCTACTAGCAACGGAGAGCATGCAAGATCAAGAGCACATAGATAAACAACTTGAATAAACATGGTATCAATATTCATCGGATCCCAGCAAACACAACATCTAGCATTACAATAAGATGATCTTGATCATGTTAGGCAGCTCACAAGATCTAAACATGGAGGCACAAGGTAGAGAGACAACCATCTAGCTACTGCTATGGACCCGTAGTCCAGGGGTGGACTACTCACGCATCACTCCGGAGGCAGGCATGGTGATGTAGAGCCCTCCGGTGATGATCTCCCCTCCGGCAGGGTGCCGGGAAGAGCTTCAGAACTCCTCCGATCTGAGATTGACGATGACGGCCGCGACGGAACTTTTCGTGGAATATGATCGACCGTAATAGGGTTTTCGCGTCGCGGAGAATATATAGGCGAAGAGGCGGCGTCGGTGGCCGAGGGGGGCCACCACGCCATAGGGGGGCGCGGGCCCACCCTGGGCCGCGCCCTAGTGTGGCGTGGCCCCCTGGTGGGTCTGCTCCGACTCCCCTTTGGACTCCGTGATCTCCTCGTGATATTATTGACGATGTCTTTTGTTTCGTCCAATTCCGAGAATATTTCCTTAATAGATTTTCTGAAACCAAAAACAGCAGAAAACAGGGAACTGGCACTGTGGCATCTTGTTAATAGGTTAGTCCCAGAAAATGCATAAAAATGATATAAAGTGTAACCAAAACATGTAGCAATTGATATATCAGCATGGAACATCAAAAATTATAGATACGTTTGAGACGTATCAAGCATCCCCAAGCTTAGTTCCTGCTCGTCCTCGAGTAGGTAAACGATAAAAACAGATAATTTTTGAAGTGACATGCTACCAACACAATCTTTGATCAAATAACAATGTAATGCACATGATCTGAATGAAGTGATCCAAGCCAATGGTCTATAGTTTGCAAGCAAGTAAATAAAGAGTAAACATAAGTGATCACACAAGTGCAAACTTTCATGAATAATACTATAAAACATTTAGAGATATAATAGTCTAACATAATAGTTAGTTCACAGCAGCAATAATTCTCAACATGAAAGTGTTTGTATCAACACAAAGGAAGATAATAGCTTCAGCTTTTGCTTCAACTTTCAACATGTATATCATATAGATAATGTCAATGCAAAGAATATGATCAACCAAACACAAAGTTATGTAAAAACTGTTATACTGGAGTTGACAATGATGTTTGCTTAAGGAGACAGAAAGAAGTGGGAAAACTGACTCAACATAAAAGTAAAAGAATGGCCCTTCGCAGAGGGAAGCAGGGATTAACATCATGTGCTAGAGCTGTAGTTCCCGAAGGCATATAGAGAGCATAAAATATTGTTTTGTAAGGTAATGGTGTATACAGGTGTCAACAAATCAAATAGCAGGTACTTGTCATCTTCCATGGCTAACTAACTTTTAGAGCGGTTCCGAGAGTTTTTAGGACTGCACTTGTAACAAGCACTTATTGGTGACACTCCTCCCAACCATTTACTTTCCACAAACCATGGCTAACCGAATCCTCGGGTGCCCACCAACATTCACCATGGAGGAGTGTCTATTTATTTATTTATAGGGTGGACTAACCAGCTCTTTAATGCAAAATAAAAGGTGGAGAAGCAGATGAAGCTGCCAATCCTTGTAAATTAATTAGCATGGAAGATGACAAATCTCACTACTACGTCCTTATGAGCTTTTCAAGTAGTGACACAAAAAGGAAATGTAACAGTTTTGAGTAGTTAGTAGATAGCACATGAAGAAATTTACTTGGAATGGTGAAAACACCACATAATAGGTAGGTATGGTGGACACAGGTGGCATGGATTTGGCTCAAGGTTTTGGATGTACAAGAAGCATTCCCTCTTAGTACAGAGTTTAGGCTAGCAAGTTATTATAAGCAAACATCATTATCAACTGGAATAGCAAGAGTGTACATAAAACACAAGGTTTGACGAACCATAGACTCCCACTGTCTTCCTTGTTAACACATAGCCTTCATCCAAAAATTATCTAGACTACTATGGACTTCCAATTATGCAACAGATTATTATAGCAGAAAATCCTTATAGTAGTTCTTCATTAATAGCCATTACTTACATGATGCACAAGCTTAAACATTAATTACTTGACAGCTCAAAACAATTGGCAAGCATCAAATTACTCAAGACAACGATCTAAAAAGATTCATGTAAGCATTTTATACCACTACCACATGCATAGCATTTTTCTGGTCCAACCAAACACCAATCAACTTATTTGACAACTCTCCAAACAGATATAAGTGAAGCAAGAGAGTACTTTCTTCAAAAGAAACTGAAAGCTCTAACAAGAGATACATGAAAAACTGAGAGCTAACAGCAATAACAGCAACTAGACAGGAATACTCAACAAGTATAAGTGAAGCACAAGAGTATTCTAATGAAAAAGTGGAGCGTGTCTCTCTCCCAAACATGAATACTAGGATCCAACAAGTATAGCACAGCAAACAAAAAAAAAAACTGAAAAAAAAACACACTGACGCTCCAAGGAAGAGTACACTAGTATGAAGCAATAAAAATATAGCACCATTAGAGATGACCTGATAATTTGTAGATGAAGAAGGGGATGCCTTGGGCATCCCCAAGCTTAGATGCTTGAGTCTTCTTGAAATATGCTGGGGAGGTAAGCCTCCCCAAGCTTAAGCTCTTCACTCTTCTTGATCATGTATATCATTCTCCTCTATCAACACTTGAAAACTTCCTTCACACCAAAACTTAACAGCTTTTCTCATTAGCAGGTTAGTGCACTAAAGATAATACTTCAAAGTTCTAGCAAAGACAAACTCACAAGCCAACTATTTTAAACATTAGCCACTGTTACTAGGCTCAAGTGGGCACTTTTACATGAAAAGAAACCACTTAAAAACTTGTAAAAGAGAGAATGCAAAATAAAAGACAGAATCTGTCAAACCAGAACAGTCTGTAATGACGAATTTTTTCGAGGCACTTACGATGCTCAGATGAAGAACTTTTGAAATAATGAAAGTTGCGTAACATCATCAGGAACATGCACAAAAAGTTTCAGCATTTTTCGATTTTTTCTGATTTTCTACTGAATTAAACGGTGACGAACAGCAATCTGTCCAATGCAGTCCCGAAAATAAAAACCAACTTTGCATTAGTAACTCTCCTTGGCACAACAAAACAGCAAATAAAAGATACAAAGGAGTTGCTACAGAGGTAAACAAGCATCCTTGACACATGGGTTATCTCCCACAAGTGCTTTTCTTTAATGCATTTCAGCTAGGCTTTAGGATTTTAATGATGCTTGCATAAGAATAAGAATTGAAAAACAAAGAGAGCATCAAGAGGCAAATATCAAAATCATCTGAGTCTAACCCACTTCCTATGCAGAGGAATATTGTAGTAAAACAAATCATTGAAGCATAAAGCAGCTAGCATAGGAAGATGCAACAAATCCAACTTTAAAACTTCCAACACAAAGAGAGGTATTTTAGTGACATGAAAACTTTTAAAACCATCTTTCCCTCTCTCATAATAATTTTCAATAGCATCATAAACAAACTCAACAACATAACTATCACATAAAGCATGCTTTTTATGATCTACAAACACATAACTAGTTGGACTCTGGTCTCGGTTTATGGTCCTTGCCAGGGTGAAGAAAGGGATCAGTTTGTGTCGTGGCTATATAACTTGCAAATCCCCACTATGACCAACTGGTTAATTCTTGGTGACTTTAATTTCATTAGATCACAAGCAAACAGAAACAAGCCAGGAGGAAATCAGAATGATATGTTCATTTTTAATGAGATTATTGGTCACCTTGGGTTGCTTGAATTGCCGCTGAAAGGACGTGCGTACACTTGGTCCAATATGCAACAAACTCCTCTGTTAGAACAGCTAGACTGGTTTTTTACCAGCTCAAATTGGATATCGGACTACCCTAATTCGATGGTATTTACATTGGCTAAAACTGGTTCTGATCATGTTCCTTGCGTTGTGAACATTGACACTCAAATACCTAAGGCGAAATTATTCCGTTTTGAAAACTACTGGGTGGATATGCCTGGATTCAAGGATTGTGTGTCCGAGTCTTGGAAGATTAACTCTGTTAAGCAACATGCTTCTGCTGTAATTGTAGATAAGCTAAAGAGCTTAAGGTATAACTTAAGGAAGTGGCAGGTGGGTTTGTCAAGGCTGAAGCAGTTAATCAAACGTTGTAATGAGGTGATCTTGCTGCTGGATACTCTTGAGGAGCACAGACCACTCTTCCGGTCTGAATTTAATTTTCGTAATTTGGTCAAGCTTCATCTGGATGGTCTGCTGACTGCTGAATGTGCTTACTGGAAAAAAAGATGCACAATTAGATGGATTAAGCATGGCGAGGAGAATACTAAGTACTTCCATGCCATGGCGACTGAGCGCTTCCGCAGAAACTCAATATCAATGCTAAAAGATGCTGATGGTAGAGAGGTTTCGGATCATCATGAAATGGCCGCGTTGCTTTGGGTCTGTTACAGGGAGAGAATGGGACAATCCAGTGGCATTCAAATGCAGTTTGACCTGCCACGTTTGCTTTCTCGTATTGCAGGTTTGGATCAACTTACGGTGCCCTTTTCCAAAAAAGAAATGGATGATGTTGTTGCTGCTATGCCAACAGATAAGGCACCCGGGCCAGATGGGTTTAATGGGATGTTTGTCAAACGATGTTGGCCCATAATTCAAAAAGAGTTTTACCGCCTAGCTGAGGACTTCCATGCTGGAACTTTGAAGTTGGAAAATATCAACGGTTCCTACATAACCTTGGTCCCTAAAGTACCTGTTCCAATTGAGGTTAATGATTTCCGCCCAATTTCTTTAACCAATGTTTGCCTGAAATTCCTGACGAAATTGGTCGCAAATAGACTCCAAGAGGTTATTCTAAATTGTGTGCATAAGAACCAGTACGGATTCATTCGGGGCAGGTCTATACAGGATTGCATTGCGTGGTCTTTTGAATATTTATTCCAGTGCCATGCTTCCAAGAAACCTATCATTATTCTAAAGTTAGACTTTGCTAAAGCTTTCGATACGGTTGAGCACGAAGCTATTATTCAAGTTCTGAAACATATGGGTTTTAACCAAAAATGGCTAGGCTGGGTCCATGGTTTGTTGTCTTCAGGTTCTTCTGCTGTTCTACTTAATGGAATTCCTGGCAAGCAATTTGTTTGTAAACGAGGAGTTCGTCAAGGAGACCCCTTATCACCTTTGCTTTATGTGCTTGGCTCAGAATTGCTGCAAGTTGTAGTAAATGATTTATTGGAGCAAGGTGTGATCAGCTTACCAATTCAGACTCATGACAGGGATTTTCCCATACTCCAATATGCCGATGATACCTTGCTAATTTTCCCAGCAGAGAAGGATCAGTTAGCCCAGCTCAAACTGGCTTTGGATAAATTCTCTCTTTCGACGGGCTTGAAAATTAATTATAATAAATCGTCGATGATTCCAATCAATGTTCGGCAGGATGTGGTGACTCAGTTAGCTGCTGATTTTGGTTGTCAGTTAGGGTGCTTGCCCTTCACATTCTTGGGTCTCCCTTTGGGAACTACTCGGCCATGCATCCAGGACCTCATGCCTCTTGTGTGTAATTTGGAGAGAAGGCTTGCTGCTAGCTCGAGTTTTTTGAATCAGGGGTTACAGTTGATTAACTCTGCCCTCTCTTCGATGCCGCTACATTTCCTATGCTCGCTAAGCTTACCTCCGGGTCTCACTAAGCAGCTGGATAGGATTCTGCGTCAGTGCCTTTGGAGAGATAATATAGACACACCGAAACAATCTTTAGCAGCTTGGGAACTTATCTGTAAACCAAAAAAGCAAGGAGGACTTGGGGTGATAGATTTTCAGAAAAAGAACTCTGCTTTACTAATAAAGTTCCTAGACAAATTTTATAATCATGCTGACACCCCCTGGGTTGATCTGGTCTGGAATGCTTACTACCGAAACAAGGTGCCGCATGCTGATAATCTACGAGGCTCCTTCTGGTGGAGGGACATAATGAAGCTTGTTGATAATTTCAGAGGAGTTTCTTTCGTGGAGCAAGGTTCGGGAAACACTTTCATGTTTTGGTCCGATAATTGGAATCTTGATGGGAATATCACTACTATGAGAGCTCGTTTTCCCAGGCTATGCTCCTTTGCACTAGATGAGGAGATTTCTGCAGCTTCTGCTTATGCTGCGACTGATGACCTCCCCTCTCTCTTTGCTCTCCCTTTGTCTGGTCAAGCCTATGCTGAAATGTGTGAGTTACAGAGTTTGTTGGCTGATAACCCTTTGACCAATGACAAAGATATGTGGTCATACTGCTGGGGAGGTAAATATACTGCTAAAAATTCTATGAGCATATTCATGCTCATCTGGTTGTGCCCCGGGTCTATAGCTCGATCTGGAAGTCTAGCTGCACTATGAATCTTAAAGTGTTTGCTTGGTTGTTACTAAGAGACAGATTAAATACGAAAGACCTCCTTAAGAGAAGGCACTGGCATGTCACGGAAGACTACTGTTGTGCACTTTGTCCTTTGAGAGTATATGAGGATAGACAACACTTGTTCTTCACTTGTAACTTTAGTCAGAGGGTTTGGAATTACTTGCAAATTGTGTGGCCAGCGGCAGATGACCTTCAAGCTATTATCAATACAGCAAGGAAAACCTTCGGACATGTCTTCTTCATGGAAGTTTTGATTGTGGCTTGTCGCCACATTTGGTTGCAGCGAAATGGTGCTATATTCAGAAATGAAAGACCAACGTTTGGAAGATGGAAGGGAGGTTTCATTCATGATATGTCCCTGCTCAAGCACAGGATTAAAAAGAAATATGTTGATAGTTTTTTGACTTGGTTGGAGGCGTTGCCCTAAGGGTTGTACATATTTTTTCTTGTGCATAGGTTTATGTTTCTTGGTAGGTTATGGTAGGTCTTCTGCTTAGTCTTAGTTTTTCTTATGTTCCTTCCTGTATAGTGTTGAAACTTGGTTAATCGAAAATGGAAAATGCTGTGGGGCGGTTGCCCTACAGTCGCGCTTCAAAAAAAAATACAAACACATAACTTTTATCAAGCAAGATAGTGGGATCAAAAATTTCAAACCCACTTTTAGACATATTGAAACAAGTTGATTGATCACTCTCAATAGTAGAATTAATAATATTATCAAGCAACATAGGACCATCATCTAGAGCTTTATCATAAACATTTTCTAAGCAAACACTCTCATTACCATGCATTTCGAAATTAGGAATAAAAAGAGGATTATCATAAGACTTATCAAAATAGCATGGATTTTCATAAACAACATTGGGGGAAATATTTGGTACTTCTGCTATTTTTCTTTCTCTTGAGTCAAGGAATGTTTGTCTACCTCAAATTTATCAAAGAAGTTATTTCAATAGTATCCTTACCAACTTCCCCAAGCTTAATATTTTCCATAGCATTAGCAACAACCATGTTCAAAGAGTGTATACCAATATCATTGGTACTATCATGCAAATAAAGTTCCATAGGTTTTTTAATTTTCTCTTCAAACACATCATGTCCGAGCTCAAGATAAATTTCATAAAGATTTCTCAAGTTGTTTTCAGCCATAGGACAAGTTTCAAGCAAAGTACCCATGAATAGCAAGCAAAGAACTAGACATAATAACAAACCGAAATAAACTAGATGCAGCAATTTAATTTTTTTGGATTTTTGATTTTAAACAGCAAGCAAAACAAAACTAAAACAAAACAAGCAAGACAAAAACAAAGTAAAGAGATTTGAACTGAGAGACTCCCCTTTCCAATAGCCTCCAAGTCCCGGCAACGGCGCCAGAAAACAGCTGGTGCCTGGTTGACGGGAGAGTATTTGAGGATGATGATGATGGTGATGATGAGTACTTCCCCGGCAACGGCGCCAGAAAACAGCTTGATGGCTACGTGTTGGTGAACCCCAAGAGGAAGGTTATGATGTAGACAGCAGAAGTTTTCCCTTGAATAATCTACCCAAGGTTATCAATCCAGTAGGACTTGACGATCTATCGGAAGGTTGTTGATGTTGACTCCCCCTGGCGCTAGGGAGCTTGCACCAACGTGGAATCTGCACAGACACAAACCAGAACTTTGCCCAACACGAAACAGAGAGGTTGTCAATCTCTCCGGTCTTGCAGAAACAAAGAGTTAAACGTATGGTGTGGAAAACAGCAGGAAACACAGCAAGTAACAGGAAACAGATGATTGCAGCAGGTTGTGTAAACAGTATGAGGAAATTGGACCAGGGTCCACAGTTCACAAGTGGTGTCTCTCTCAGAACAGATAACTAGCATGTTGGGTAAACAAATTACAGCTGGGCAATTGACAAATAGAGAGGGCATAACAATGCAATACATGCCAAGATGTCTACTATGAAATCTAGTTGGGCATTACAACAAAGTACATAGACCGTTATTCCAACCGCATCTATGCCTAAATAATCCAACTTCAAGGCAGCATCCGCATCCTGTTCAGTATTAAGTTGCTAACAACAGATTATTGCATGAAGTAAAGTGTGTAATGTAATCAATACAAGTGCCCTTGGACACTGCACCAATGTTTTATCCCTAGTAGCAACAGCACATCTACCATCTTAGACCTTTCTGTCACTGATCCAGATATCTAGAGACTGAACCCACTATCGAGCATAAATACCCCCTCTTGGAGTCTCAAGCATCTACTTGGCCAAAGCATCTACTAGCAACGGAGAGCATGCAAGATCAAGAGCACATAGATAAACAACTTGAATAAACATGGTATCAATATTCATCGGATCCCAGCAAACACACATCTAGCATTACAATAAGATGATCTTGATCATGTTAGGCAGCTCACAAGATCTAAACATGGAGGCACAAGGTAGAGAGACAACCATCTAGCTACTGCTATGGACCCGTAGTCCAGGGGTGGACTACTCACGCATCACTCCGGAGGCAGGCATGGTGATGTAGAGCCCTCCGGTGATGATCTCCCCTCCGGCAGGGTGCTGGGAAGAGCTTCAGAACTCCTCCGATCTGAGATTGACGATGACGGCCACGACGGAACTTTTCGTGGAATATGATCGACCGTAATAGGGTTTTTGCGTCGCGGAGAATTATAGGCGAAGAGGCGGCGTCGGTGGCCGAGGGGGGCCACCACGCCATAGGGGGGCGCGGGCCCACCCTGGGCCGCGCCCTAGTGTGGCGTGGCCCCCTGGTGGGTCTGCTCCGACTCCCTTTGGACTCCGTGATCTCCTCGTGATATTATTGACGATGTCTTTTGTTTCGTCCAATTCTGAGAATATTTCCTTAATAGATTTTCTGAAACAAAAACAGCAGAAAACAGGGAACTGGCACTTGGCATCTTGTTAATAGGTTAGTCCCAGAAAATGCATAAAAATGATATAAAGTGTAGCCAAAACATGTAGCAATTGATATAATATCAGCAAGGAACATCAAAAATTATAGATACGTTTGAGACGTATCACCAGGGTCCACAGTTCACTAGTGGTGTCTCTCTCAGAACAGATAACTAGCATGTTGGGTAAACAATTTACAGCTAGGCAATTGACAAATAGAGAGGGCATAACAATGCAATACATGCCAAGATGTCTACTATGAAATCTAGTTGGGCATTACAACAAAGTACATAGACCGTTATTCCAACTGCATCTATGCCTAAATAATCCACCTTCAAGGCAGCATCCGCATCCTATTCAGTATTAAGTTGCTATCAACAGATTATTGCATGAAGTAAAGTGTGTAATGTAATCAATACAAGTGCCTTTGGACACTGCACCAATGTTTTATCCCTAGTAGCAACAGCACATCTACCATCTTAGACCTTTCTATCACTGATCCAGATATCTAGAGACTGAACCCAC